>CAOKZL010003680.1:0-76570 GCA_948472985.1 Iguana delicatissima | reverse complement strand
CAAGGCTGGGTTTTTGTTTTGTCTTGAATAGCGTTTTGATTGACTTACCGAACCATTTCTGCTTTTTTACAGTTGATGTCAACTGCAAAAGTGACAACCTCACTCGCTGCCCTCATGCTTTAGATTTGCATCTGCTGAGTTTTCACATTTGTGAGTTCAAGTTTTTTGAGGCAGAGAAGTCTCAGTCAACATGGGTTGTAAATTCAGCTGTAACACCGACTATTAGTAGAAACTGTGATTTCAAATTTAACCTCAAGCGATATTTTCAGATCCTAGTTTGTTAATGTATTGGAAGCTACAGTTGCAAAGGGACTCCAGCTCAGACATAACTCCAGACCATAGCTTTGGTTTTCTGTCTGAGTGTGTCAGGAGCAAAAATGAGTAGATGAAAAATGCCAAAGGTAATTAATCATTTAGATTAATTTGGTTTATTGAACTTCCTGTGCCCCACTAAGCTCCATTAAAAATAATGGCCCATGGCAAAAATGTTTAGCCAGCTTTTCAGTTTGTTAGGCTTTTTGTCTGGCAGATGAATATTTGTCACTGGTGCTGGAAACAGAAAACCACACATTAATAAAATGCTCAGCTTTGTGCCAGTTTCTTCTTACAAAAGAATTGATTTGTCACCATTGCCCCCTCCCTGCTTTCTTTTTACCAGCAGGCAAACACCTTTTCTTTGAGCAGACTTTTAATGTCTGAGCAGGAGAGCCTCTTACTGGGATGTTTTATTTATCTTTTTAAAACTTTTACATGCTTTGAAATGATTTTATACTGTTTTATATCACGATCTTATTACTTTTTAAATTTTAGTGTGGAGGTTTTTTGATGAATTCTCTCTAGAAGCTGCCTTGCCTCCCACTCTGAGAGAATCATAGAAATATAGAGTTGGAGGAGATCACACGGGGCATCCAGTCCAAACTCTTGCTATGCAGGAACACCCTCAAAGCATTCCCGACAGATGGCATCCAGCCTCTGCTTAAAAACCTCCAAGGAAGGAGACTCCACTACACTCCAAGGCAGTATATTCCACTGCCGGACAGCCCTGACTGTCAGGAAGTTTTTCTTGAGGTTCAGGTGGACTCTCCTTTCCTGGAGCTTGAATCCATTGCTCTTTGTCCTGGTCTCTGGAGCAGCAGAAAACAAGCTCTCTCCTTCCTCTACATGGCATCCCTTCAAATATTTAAACATAGCTATCATGTCCCCTCTTAACCTTCTCTTCTGCAGACTAAACATGCCCAGCTCTCTAAGTCTATCCTCATAGGGCATGGCTTCCAGGACTCTCACCATTTTGGTCGCCCTTCTCTGGACTTGCTCCAGTTTGACCATGTCCTTCTTGAATTGGGGGGCCCAGAACTGGACACAGTATTCCAGATGAGGTCTAACCAAAGCAGAGTAGAGTGGTACCAGTACCTCCCTCGATCTAGACACCATACTCCTGTTGATGCAGCCAAGAATTGCATTGGCTTTCTTGGCTGCCGCATCACACTGCTGACTCATGTTCAGCTTGTGGTCTATGAAGACTCCTAGATCCCTTTCACACGTACTGCTATCCAGCCACTTATCCCCCATCCTATATTTCTGTATTGCATTTTTTCTACCTAAGTGTAGGACCTTACACTTATCTATGTTGAATTTCATTTTGTTAGCTTTGGCCCAGCTCTCCAATCTATCCAGGTCATTTTGAATTTTGATCCTGTCCTCTGGTTTATTAGCAACCCCTCCCAATTTGGTGTCATCTGCAAATTTGATGAGCATGCCCTCTATTCCTTCAGCCAAGTGGTTGATAAAAATATTGAACAGCATCGTGCCCAGGACAGAACCCTGTGGCACCCCGCTAGTCACTTCTCTCCAGGAGGAAAAGCAGCCATTCGTGATCACTCTTTGTTTCGGTTGGTCAACCAATTACAAATCCAACTAACAATAGCCCTGTCCAGCCCACATTTTACCAGCTTCTCTGCAAGAATGTCATGGGGAACTTTATCAGAGGCCTTACTGAAATCAAGATATGCTACATCCACAGCATTCCCTTCATCTATCAAGCTAGTAACTCTATCATAAAAAGAGATAAGATTAGTCTGGCATGACTTATTTTTGAGAAATCCATGTTGACTTCTCATGATTATCGCCTTGCTTTCTAAGTGATTAGAAACTGATTGCTTAATGATCTGCTCCAGGATCTTTCCGGGTACTGATGTCAGGCTGACTGGGTGATAATTATTTGGGTCCTCTTTTTTCCCTTCTTGAAGATGGGGACAACATATGCTCTCTTCCAGTCTGCTGGAACTTCTCCTGTCCTCCAAGATTTCTCAAAGATTATAGCAAGCGGTGCCAGCTCTTTTAATATCCTAGGATGCAACTCATCTGGCCCTGGAGACTTGAATTCATCCAGTGTGGACAGGTATTCCTGTACCACCTCTCTACCTATTATGTGCCTCATTTCCCCTGCTTCCTCACCCGCTCCCCAACTGCCAGGATGAGTGCTTGTATCCTGGGAAAAAACTGAGGCAAAGAAAGTGCTAAGTAGTTCTGCTTTTTCTCTTCCCCCTGTGAGTAATTCACCATCTTCTTTGCGCAGCGACCCTGTCGTCTCCTTCTTTTTCCTTTTGCTGCGGGCGTATTTAAAAAAGCCCTTTTTATTGTTTTTAATGTCTCTGGCCAGCCTAAGTTCGTTCTGTGCTTTAGCCTTTCTGACCTCCTCCCTACATCTTCTGGCTACTTGCTTAAATTCTTCTTTGGTGGTTTCCCCCTTCTTCCATTTCCTATACATGTTTCTCTTAACACTGAGCTCAGCTGAGAGTTCTTTAGTCAACCATTCTGGTTTCTTCAGATGCCTTCCATTTTTCCTCCTTATTGGCACAGTTTTAGACTGTGTCTTCAGTATCTCCCTTTTAAGGAACTCCCATGGCTCCTGAACTCCTTTCCCTTTCACTATTCTTGACCACAGAATTCCAGCCAGCAGCTCCCTAAGTTTACCGAAGTCTGCTTTTTTAAAATCTAGGATGAGTGTTTGGCTACCCTTATCTTCTCCTTCCCACTGAATGCCAAATTCCAATAGGGCATGGTCACTCCCCCCTAAAGATCCAACCACTTCTACCTCATTAACAAGGTCATCCCTGTTGGTCAGGATCAGATCTAGAATATTTGATCCCCTTGTGGCCTCCTACACCTTCTGGCCCAAGAACTTGTCTGCAAGACAAGCAAGAAACTTGCTGGACCTTGCTGTCTTGGCAGAGTTTGACTGCCAGCATATATCTGGGTAATTGAAATCTCCTATTATTACTGTATCTCTCCTTTTTGAATGTGCAGTCATTTGGTTGAGGAAGGCGTCATCAAAGTCCTCAGCCTGGGTTGGAGGTCTGTAGTAAACCCCCACCAGAATATCCCTATTGTTTCTCGCTCCCTTAATTCTTACCCAAATGCTCTCGACCTGGCTTTCTGGGTTTAAGTCACAGATCTCTTCACAGGTGAAAACATCCTTGATATACAAGGCTACTCCTCCTCCTTTCTTGTTTGGTCTATTTTTACAAAATAGGCTATACCCCTCTATTCCTATATTCCAATCATTAGACTCATCCCACCAGGTCTCAGTGATGGCTATCAAATCGTATTTATTTTGTTGTACTAGGAGTTTGAGTTCATCCTGCTTGTTTCCCATACTCTGTGCATTAGTGTAGAGACACTTAAGCCCCCGGGCCTTTCCTGCAAGTCCTGTACTATTGTTTCTACTCCTCCCGCCATTGGCCGCTTGTACTACTTGACCAGTATCCTTTGGCCCTTTTCCCCCTGCGCTCGCCAAGTCCCTGCCCTGAATAATATTGTCTCCCTCCCCAGCGGAACTTAGTTTAAAGACCTCTTGATCCTCCTCGCGAGACTGTTTGCAAAAACATTCCTGCCAAGTTTTGTGAGGTACAGCCCATCCCTCGCCAGAAGCCCACATTCATGGAAATTCAGGCCATGTTCCAAAAACCCAAACCGTTGCTGGTGGCACCACATGTGGAGCCAGTTGTTGACTTCTGCTATTGCCCTTTCCCTACGTGCGCCATATCCTTGAACAGGGAGGAGAGACGAAATGACCACCTGCACACCAAGGTCCTTAAGCTTTGTCCCCATAAGCTCATAGTCCTTTGCGATGTGGAAAAAGCTGCTCCTCGCAGTGTCATTGGTTCCGACATGAACCAAAATGAGGGGCTTATGGTCAGTGGGTTTGACTAGCCTGGTTAGCCTCTCCGTTATGTGGTTGATCCTGGCCCCAGGAAGACAGCAGACCTCTCGATTGAGCTTGTCTGGTTTGCAAATTGCCATTTCGGTTCCTCTGAGCAAAGAGTCCCCAACAACCAGAACTCGCCTCCTCCGAGGCTTGTCCTGGGCTCCTTGATGAGCATGTTCTACTAGGACTGCCTGGGCATTCTGTTGAGGCTGGGAGCATTGATCTAGTTCCTGTTGTCGAAGTTGGATTCCTTCTTGTTGACATTCTGTTCCCTCCTCGTGGTGCTCCTCATCGTTCGTAAGGCCAAGAACTTTGAAGCGATTGTGCAGGTGAAGAGTCTCTGTTTCCTTCCTGGTCCTTCTACTCCTCCATGTGACATTGCCCAAGCCTCCGTTTCCTGGCACAGTGTGCTAACTTGCTGATCTGGCAGCTCCTTCGTGCATTCGGTCTTCTGGTAGGTCCTCTCTGCCCTATCCCAAAACTCCTCCCCTTCCCTAATAAGATGAAGATCAGAAACTCGTGCCTCCAGCTGGCGCACCTTCTCCTCCAAGAAGGTGACCAGTTTGCACTTGGTGCAGGTGTACCCGAGAATCTCTTGTGGCAAGAAAAGGAACATCCCACAAGTGTTACAGGTGACTGTGGTAGCAACCTCACCTTCCATTCTTGAAACTAGAGAGAGCAGTACAGTACGTAATTCTAGAAAGAATAAATGGGTGTACAGGCTACGTCTGCTCATACTGAATGCCAAGGGTTAAATTTGGAGGACTGAAATAGAATACATGAGTGCGCGCGCCAAAGGCGCTTGCAGTTGGATGCTCCTATAAAGCTCCTCCCCCTAGCTGGCTCCTCCCCCTTGTTAGTCAGACCATGTGCTCAGGAGAGCACACGGCCAGCACAAAGAGACTAAACACACACAAGCAAAGCCAAACACACACAAGCAAGGCCAAACACACACAAACAAGGCCAAACACACACAAGCAAGCACAGGCCCTCAAGCCTGTAAACACACCTGATATAGGATGTCTTCACAGACCCTCTGCTCTGCTCCCGCTGCTCTCTCCTCTGGGAAAAATGAAAGGCAGCGCTAATTAATTAATTAAATACTGTTCCCCTCTCTGCAACCGACCACTCTCCATGAACTGTTTGCCCATTGCTGAGAGTGCCCCATCCATGTAGCCTGGCATCTGCTGTCAGTTTTAGTTTGCTTTGTGGAATGAATGAACCGCCATTGTTTAAAGAATTGTAGTGGAACTGAGATAGATACCTATGGTTTTAGAAAAAAGATTTATTGTCTCAGTGAGATAATTCTAAAAAGTCTGAGCCCCGCCTCTTTACATCCAAAACAATTTATACATTCTCCAGTGCAAATTCATCACGTGTCCAAGAAAGGAAACTGACACAAACAACAGTTCTCATCATTTTCTGCGTAACCTTACTAATGTTGCAAAGCATGGCAAGGCCATAGCGAGGCACATTTCATCCTCCCTAACATTCTATTTCACAGTGTCCTATTGTTCTTCTCAAACACAGAGTCACTTCAATTGCAGGGAAAATTAACTGCTTTTCTCAACTGCTTTTCCCTCACACCCAGAGGTCATCTGGGCTGACCCGAAACTGTCTCCACCACATTCCCCCCTTTATGCTGAATTCATTAGCAATTCAAGCATAACTACTTTGTTTGTGGCATCAAAACATATACTGCAGCCTTCTCTATTACTCTAATTATTACAGATTGGATACACTTTTACATACAGAGTATTGTCAAGCAGATTTAGGAAGACGATTATTTATGTACAACGCAATTCTAACGCAATGCCTTTACCCATACTTACTTAGGGAACCAGATAATCATGTCCACATCCCTGTAGACTTCAAGAATGATTTTCTAATACTGAATACTTCAGAATGCAAGTATTTATCCAAATACACAGACCCCCTTCACGACTGAAGAAATAGTCTAAACCTATTTCATGCTGGGCTGACAGCCAACAACGCATCTGCCTTACATGAAAAGCAACTCCCTCCATGGGGATCATGGTGACTCCCAACCTCCTAGATATGTGTTGTCAGAATTATACCCATTGCTTTCATTATAAACTCTTTTCATTCTTGCCCAGCCAAACTATATTGGTTTGTGTACTGGGCGAAAGGTGATCCCTTCAGTGGCCAAACCAATTCATCCCAGAAGATAAATCATATACCCATTTACCATTGTAAAAGCTGGTTACTTTCTAGAACTGACTAAGGAGGACCAGCCCCCCTTATTCTCATATAACTCAATGAAACCATTGCTATAACTAAAGAAGAAGTTAACACTGGGATGTTTTCCTGGGCATGCCTGTAGAGATTCAGAGATTTCAAACTTTACATTTCAGTGGGGATGGCCTCCTAGCTTAGCCCATGAGTACATACCCAGCCATTACTGACATTCAAGGTGTTCATGATCTGATTGGCCAGTTGGTGGAATTGTTTCACCTCCCAGCCTCCCTTGTTCTGCATCAACCTCATCATCACCAACAGTTGCCATATACACATATCTTCCAATCCCACAAAACATCCGTCTGTAGTGATAAAAGGAGGCCAGGCTTCCTGCCCCTCCTATGCCTGCCACAACCCATGTTATTGTCTCCCACATTCAGGATCTGATTGTGCGTAGAGCAGTGCGTGCATCCCTGGTTGCAACCGCAGCAGGAATCAGCCCCAATTCTTCTCTCTCCAGGTGGAGATCTGACCGTGTGCAGGATGTCTGGCCCCTGTGCAGACACAAACAGGGTCTAGTCTCGGGTCCTCTTACTGCATTCTGGTGATTTTCAGCTTCAGAGATTGCCCTATGGTTTGGGGCAACAGTCCAGTCAAAGTGAGCCTTTTATCCTAGTGTAATACACCCAAGGCTTCATCTTGGCCACCTTTACCACAGTGGGAGTTGTCACCACTACCTGATAGGGTCTCTTCAACCCGCGACCAAGTTGCCCCCATTCCTTCACCCATATCTACTGGTTTGAAGGGGTGTGCCTGTGCCTGTAGGAAGGGGAACCCCTGTTCTAACATTTCCTCCCTTGTTGTACTCAGAGCTTTCCCTAATGCACTAATTCCTTCCTGTAGAGTTATGTTTCCTAATTCCTTTTGTGCCTCTCCTTAATCCACCCAAAATGGCTTCATACTTTGGCTGAAAAGGGACAACCTTATGATTCCATGAGGTGTGCACCTCATCCTATACCTTATCATAATGGGACTCTGGGAAGAACAAAAACACTCCTGGTTTCTCTGTTGTGGGTTGCACATGGAATGAAAGTGAAAAGTTTCTGTAAAATGGGCTAAGAAGATGAATGTGGTATCATGCCACTTGCCCTGTGGTGGCATCCAGTCCAAAGACATAGCCAGGGCTGTTATCTGGGCCATACACGTTGAACTACTGTGTCTGCAGGATTTTGTTTCATCTTCTCCAGTTTCCTTGAATTCTGAGGTCTGCAGGTACAATGTGACTCCTCTGGGTGATTCCTAGAACAGTGGTTTAATCTTTGATGATCTTGTGGACAAATGCAGGTCTGTTGTTTGAGTCTATATGGTGTGGGCCTCTTTGGAGCTGATGTTGGTCTCTTGGTCTCCTTTCTCTCTGTCCTCCGCCCTTTCAGTCAGAGTCCTGCAGCTGCAGTTCCACTTTCAGCCTGGAGGGGCGCTCTGTCACCTCTCAGAAGTGCCCCATTACCTTCTCCCTCCCAGCTCAGAGGTGCACCATCACCTTCTCCCAGCTTGCTTGTACTTTAGCCTGCTGGGTCTGGGCCAGGGAGCCTTACCAATTGCCGCTCTATCGGGAACTGATGGGGGGCTTCTTCGCAATTTGGACTGCCTTGCATCTAGGACTCCGCCCTTTCCTGAGTTCTTCATGCTCTTGCTGGCAACTTCTCCTTCCAGGATGTCAAGCCCTTGCGCTTCTCTGTCTGAGGGATGAGGGACAAAACTTTTTCCTCAGTCTACCCTTGTCAGCTGGCCACAGACACCTTTACAGCCTCTGCTTCTCTCTCCTTTCAGTGCCTCCATTGGAGCTAGCACGGAAGCTTGCTGCTTTGCAGATCTCTCAGCTCTTTGCTACTAGAGCCATTCTCCAAGCACAATGCTTCCATCTCTCGCTGCCTTGCCAGCCTTTTCCACGCCCAGTCATTCCTGCTCACTTCTCTTTTCCTGTCAGTCGCTTTGCTTCATACAGAGCCAGCCCTTGTCTCGGCCACTTAGATTTCTGCTGCGGCTGCTGCTGGACTTTTAGCATCAGTCTTTTGGCCCCTTTCCCTCTTCTGTCCAATTCTAAAGTCCTAAACATCAAATGAACTAAGAAAGAGGGGGGGTGGATCCCCCTTTCAGGTCTGACAACTTGGGAATGAGAGCGGGGTGGGGTAGCCTCCTCTGCGTCTGCTTTGGCTGCTGTCCTTATTCCCTTTCCATCTTGCCCAGCCTCAGCTGAATCTGCCAGCCTCCACTCCCCCTCATCGCTTTCCTGGCCTCTTGGCCGGCGCCTCAGCTGCAGGGGGTGTGCTGCTGTAGCCATCGCTTCTCCTGGTCTCACTCTCCTCTCTTCGTGCAAACACAGGCAGGGGCCCTCACTCTCGCAAGTTCCTTTGGAGGTGGGAGTGGCTGGCTGTTTCTGCAGTAGAGTCACTGCTGCAGCTTTAGAACCTCTGTGGGGCTTATCTAACACCTCACTTGTCTACTCTTTGCATTTGTAACCCTTAGGAGGAATTTATTCAGGTACTACAGTGCCCATGTGTCCAAAGTTCCTATGTCAGCTGCTTCTCAAAAAACTCATTGTCAGATAGAGTTTTGCAGCTTTTTTTTTTTAAATTCCATGTCAAGGGGGAAAGCCAAAAGTCAAAGTCAGTCATTCCTAAACTTCCCCCTTTTTCTCCTCCTTTCTATTTGTTGAATTAGAAAGGACTGGCCTTTTCCTGCTTGCAAATTGCACACTCATTTTTTCCCAATCTAGGCCTCTGTCTCTCTCCTCTCCTCTCCACCTGCCTCTTCCTCCTCCGCGCTTGCAGTCTCCCTTCCGAGTAGTCAATGCAGCGGTCGGCAATTCCACCTTCTTATGCATTCGTCTATCCTTTTCCCATTTCTCCGCTTGATCCCTATTCACATATACCTTCTGGACAATCTCCAACAGCTGGCTCAAGTTCATGCCTGCAGATCTTTCTTGTTTCTGTAGCTTCTTCCGTATGTCAGGGTAACTCTGGGACACAAAGGCCAAATTCACTGTCTGTTGATTGCCTGGGTCATCTGGGTTCACAGGGGTGTTTTGCCTGTAGGCATCAAGTAGCCTCTCCAAGTATGCCCCTGGAGATTCAGTAGGTCCTTGGAGTACCTCTGATACTTTGGACATGTTGAAGAGCTCTCTTCATCCCTTCCCTCATGGCTTCCACTAAAGGGGCTTGATAATCAGTGGGCATATTCATCTGGTCAGGATTATTTGAGTCCCACCCTGGATCAGTTAGGGGACCTCTGCCTCTCATCCATTGCTCGGGACTCCGCCTCTCCAGAAGGTGCCCTGTTTCTGGCTAGCTGTTCCGCATGTTGAATTTATTCTCCTCCACTCCTCAGTGGTGAACAAGGTCAAAAGCAACTATTGACAATCCTGCCACTTAGGGACATGTGAGGCCATGATACTGGAGCAAAGTTCTATTATTTCTTGTGGCTTTTCCATATAAGTTGCATAGTGTGTCTTCCAATTTAGTAGGTCTGACGTGGTGAAGGGTGTATATGATAACTCTGAACTCACTGGTAGCCCCCTGACTGCTGAGCATCAACTACCAGCTGATCTGTCTGAGTGGGGCCACTACCTCTTCTTCACCACTGTCATCCTCTTCTTCCTCTCCACTCCCTTTACTCTGGGTCTGGAGAGGGGTCTGTCCTGTGGTCTCTTTGGCCTTTTTGCTTTCACCTTGGGCCCATTTCTAAGGTTGAAGGCATCTGTGGGGCTTAGGGGATGTGTCATTTCCCTTTCCCCTGCTGGTAATATGGGATGTAGGCTTTTCAAAGTTCCTGATTCTTGGGGAACCTGCACATTTGTCACCGAAAGGGGAGGAGGTACCGGGAGGCCTTGTGTTTCCACAGACTGTTGATTGATGAAGGGATTCGTTGAGTTTCCCAGTAATATCTCCCCCCTGGGGACCATTAGTGTTGGCTGGTTCACTGGTGGCAGTGCCAGTGCCTCTGTTACTTGCATAGGTGGAGGTCCAGTGGCTTGTGCCACCATAGGAGCCACTTGGACTTCTGCTGCTGGCACTGCTAGAACCTCCTCTGCCTGTGCCTCCTGGTTGTAAATTGCTGGAACATATGGCGGGGGTGTACGTGGTTCCTCTGGTTCCTCAGGGGGGCTATCTGAAATTATGGGACCTCTTCCAAATTTCTTCTGAGTCTTGCCCACCACTGCATACACAGCCTTAAGTGATGGTGAATGGATGGGAATTTGCAAATTGACAGCTCATTAAATCTTCACTGAAGTTTCCTTTCTCCCTTTTCTGAGACATGAGAAATTTACTAGGAAACCAGACTTGCTTCTATCATTAAAGGGGGAGAAGCTGCCTGTCAGTCTGGGCATCAGAATTGCAAAATCAAAAGGCTGTCAAAGTTTTTTTTTTCTCCTTCTTTCTTTTCAGATGCAGCTTTTAAACAATAGGACTCTTCAAGCCTAGCTCTGCACATTGAGTTGTTATCTTCCTTAGAAATGTTGCAAAAGTGCTGGCAGTGTTTTGAGCTATGTAATTTGCTGAGCCCTGGTCAAGCAAAAACTTGTTTTCTCACTAACTTACTAACTTTAATTCTGCTGTCTCCAACCAGGCAAAGAACTGCTTGAAAGTACATTTCTTTTCAACCCTTTCTTGGAGGCTTTCAACTTGCCACGAGAGAAAGCCTCTGAGCTCCTCCTCCCCCTTTCCTACTCTGAGACGGCATCCATTTATGAGAGCTAGCCTTTTCCTCATTCTTCCTTGGAAGCCCTTTGAGCTGTTAATTGCTGGCCCATTAAATCTCCATTAAAGAGGTCAGACTGGTTTTTGGAAAACGCCTTGCTTTCTGTCAGGCTGAAACGAGTTGCTCCCTCTGCCTTTAGCATGGGACAGAGGGATTCTTTTCCAGTTAATTGAAGCATTTGACATGGTAATAGTTTTCTAAAAACTCTTTGGATTCAAACTCCCATCGCCTGAATTGCAAAATCAGGCTTTTCCTCTACGTTTGGGAAAACAATGAGACTCTGCATCGCTTCCTCACTATTTCTCATTAGCACCTGAGGTTTTGCACTGACTTAATTTCTGCCATTTCCCAGCCTCTGGCTGAGTTAACTTCTGGCTTAAAACAGCAGACGACTACATGGCTTATTCCGGAGAGCCCAAGGAGGAGGGGCTTCAGGAAATGGCTTCAAACGCCGAAAGACAACCAGAGAGAGGAAACAAACTTTTTTCCCCCCCACACTACAGCAACAATAGTAAAGTTTCCACTAAATCCTCTCTTAAAATTCTTTAACATTCAGCCCAGAGGAGTTTGTCGGCCCGCTCCCCCTCCCATTTCCTCCCAAAAGGACAACACACAGTAGGAGAAGGGGGGTTTTGAGCTGTGGGTAAGGGGTCCCAACAGCTCGAAACAAAGAGGTAAACAACTTCCACACGTGCTGACTCATGGAGTCGGATGTTCCACGGTCTCCCAGTGAGAACAGCAACGCCAGTCACACCCACACCATTCACTCTATGAACACAGCCTCCCACCATTCCAGTGTGTGTGTGTAAGGAATCCTGCGGTTTCAGCAACTCCACCTGTTGAGTTGCTATACTCAGGCAGGATTCCAGGGGGTGATCAATCCCCTCTTCTTCCCCAGTGGCCCACACTTTAGGGGAAGGCCCTTGACACACTTACCTATGGCTCTGTTTTGTGGCTGTGTTCTGTCAATTTTCCAAACCGTTCCTGGGTTCTTTAGCTGGCAACCATCTCCCGGCTCCACACTCCCACAAACAGGGCCATCCGATAAAAGAATCGGGGGTACCCAAGGTCCCTATCAATGGGGCACAGATGCCAGAGGAAACAGCTGCCGCTTCAAGTAGGCAAAAAAAAGCCCATCTATCCGGACCAGAGCCCCCAAAATATGTAGTGGAACTGAGATAGAGACCCACGGTTTTAGAAAAAAGATTTATTGTGCACAATGTCTCAGTGAGATAATTCTCAAAAGTCTAAGCCCCGCCTCTTTACATCCAAAACAATTTATGCATCTCCAGTGCAAATTCATCACGTGTCCAAGAAAGGAGATTGACACAAACAACAGTTCTCATCATTTTTCTGCGTAACCTTACTAATGTTGCAAAGCATGGCAAGGCCATAGCGAGGCACATTTCATCCTCCCTAACATTCTATTTCACAGTGTCCTATTGTTCTTCTCAAACACAGAGTCACTTCAATTGCAGGGAAAATTAACTGCTTTTCTCAACTGCTTTTCCCTCACACCCAGAGGTCATCTGGCTGACACGAAACTGTCTCCACCACAGAATGCTCCTTGATCAACCACCTGAGACTTCTCAGTACATGGTGCGGCAGTTTATCACTGCTCCCTGGTGTGGTCTGATAAATAACTGCAGAGGCCTTGTATGAAACCTGGCCCACAGTACAGTTTCAGAATTCAGGATGCCCAATACTCTGGCTCAGTACATGAAGTCTGCCTTCTATAGTATTAATATTAATAATAATAATAAAATACCATAATTAAAATCAGAATTAAAAATAAGTCATAGTTAAATATAGACTGGGTAGGCCTGCTGGAAGAGAGAGGTCTTTAGCAGTTTTTAAAATTCAGACAGCATATTTTGCTGTCAGATCTCTTCTGGCAGGCCATTCCATAGTCTCGGGGTGGCCAATGAGAAGGTCACCCGGGTGACCGTTGCCAGTCTTGTTTTTGGCAGTTTCAGTAAATGGCCCCCAAAGGACCTGAGTGTATGAGACGGATTGTATGGGAGGAGGCAGTCCTGTAGGTAACTTGGACCCAATCCATGTAGGGATTTAAAGGTAATAACTAACACTTTGTACTTTGCCTGGAAACTAATTAGCAGCCAGTGGGGTGATTTTAATATTTGTGTGATATGTTCACTCCTTGATATAACCGTAATCAGTCTGGCTGCCATACTTTGGACCAGTTTCCAAACTTGGTACAAAGGTGATCCAATGTAGTGCACATTGCAGAAGTCCATCCTTGAGGTTACCAGTGTATGCATTATCACCTTTAGCTGGTCCAGTTCTAGGGATGGGCGCAGTTGGCCTATCAGCCGAAGCTGATAATAAGCACTCCTGACCGCCGCATCTGTCTTAGTTGATGTTTGGGGGGATGGATCCAGGAGCACTCCCAAACTGCGAACGCAGTCTTTCGGGGGAGTGTGACCCCGTCCAGAACGGATTGACACACCTTCAATCCCAGATTAGGACCGGTAATAGTAAGCAGCTCTGTCTTGCCTGGATTCCATTTCAATTTGTTTTTCCTCATCCAGCCCATTGCCTCCTTCAGGCATTCATTCAGAGAAAACGCACTGTCCTTAGCAGAGGCTGTTTTTGAAGGTTGTGATATTGCCTGCTTTATTTCCTTCTTCTTGTCCTCTGACCAAAACACACATCCTTTCTGTGTGTCTGTTTGTGCCCCCAAAGGAGTTAATCTTCTTGATGTTACCAACTGACTCTTCTGGAGTTCACTAAAAACTCACATTGTTCTAGACACTCCAAAATTGTCTTCACATCCACTCTGCTATCTCCCTGCTGTCTACTTTCACCAAGATGTTGTCTGAATATGGAAATAAGCATATTCCTTCCTTTCTCAGATGGGCACCTAAAGGAATTAACATCTTGGTAAAGATCCTTGGGGTTGCAGCCAGGCAAAAGTAGAGCCCTGAACTGATAGTGTTGGTAGTTGAATTAAAATCTCAGGAAGTCCCTGCACTCATGGATACATGCAAGTATGTTTATTGCAAACATATCCACTGCAGATAACCCCTATTTCCAGTTTAGCCAACATTGTTTACAGTCTCCCTTTTGAATTTTTTTGTGCTGTATGAACTCATTCAGGAATTTCAGGTCCAGACAGGTATGAAACCCACACTGTGTTCAGGTCCCACAAAGAACAGGGAGTAAATTCCCTTAAATCTCTGTCCCTGGGGTGTCTCCTCTATCACTGCCATTTGAAATAAATAATTTTTGTTTGTACTATTTGTCTTTTCTCTGTGTATTCTTTGATACCAAGAACTGAAAAAAAAAATCTCATTTTTGGTCACTTGTGAAATTGAGTGTTGTAACCACTCATTACATCCTCCAGGAACCATCTATCTGACATTATCATGTTCCACAGATCACCAAAATGAAGCAGTCTTCCTCCACCTGTATTCTCCTCATGTTAATATTGGTTTCTTCCACCCCTTGTTAGGTTGATTTTCTCCTTTTCTTGACTGCTGCTGTTGAATCTGGGCTCGCTGCACTGAAGCCTGTAACCTCTACACTCG
This sequence comes from Iguana delicatissima, assembly GCA_948472985.1. Lineage (NCBI taxonomy): Eukaryota > Metazoa > Chordata > Lepidosauria > Squamata > Iguanidae > Iguana > Iguana delicatissima. Next base: position 61,858 of record CAOKZL010003680.1, on the reverse strand, counting down.
ATTTGTTTCTGCACTCCTTGACCTCTTCAAAAGGAATAATTGTAACTTCTAACGTATTTCCTATCAAAATGTACTATTTTTGTTTGTCCTTTCCTTTCAGTAATATCTTTTCTAATGTTTTCCCTCAAACAGCCATTGGCTGTTAAATGGTGTGTTGACCAGATGTGCCCAAGATTTTTCATCTGTCTCCCAATGCTTGAGCCATAAGGCTCTCCTATTAAATGTGATTGCTGAAATTGACCTTGCCACGAATATATAAACTGCCATACTTTTGTAGTTCTTGTAGTAATTTTTGTAAGGTGTGATATCCTCAGGATACAGAATCTCCCAAAGCCATAAAATGCCCGCCCCTACAAACATGGGGAATGCCACAGATGCCCTGATGGCTAAGGCAGATAATTCATGGGCTTCCTTGAGCACTGAATCTATCCTTTTCTCCTCAGCATCTTTAATAACATGTTCCCCTCTTTAGACAGGACTGAATGCCATGTTTAAATATTTGAAGGGATGCCATGTTGAGGAGGGAGCGGGCTTGTTTTCTGTTGCTCCGGAGACCAGGACAAGGAGCAATGGATTTGAGCTGCAGGAAAGGAGATTCTACCTGAAGCTCAGAAAGAACTTCTTGACAGTCAGAGCTGTCCGGTAGTAGAATATGCTGCTGCCTCGGAGTGCGGTGGAGTCTCCTTCTTTATAGGTTTTTAAGCAGAGGCTGGATGGCCATCTGTTGGGAGTGCTTTGATGTGTGTTCTTGCATGGCAGGGGGTTGGACTGAATGGCCCCTGGGGTCTCTTCCAACTCTATGATTCTATCAATGAGATAGCAGGGCTGATAACAGAAAAGATCCCCATCATGTCTTTTCATATATGCACAACTTTCTACTGTAATTTGTGGAGCCACTTATTTATTGTTCCATGGATGTTCCCACTCAGTAATAATGAGATTTCTAAACATTTCAGGTTGTGATATTGTTGACATTGGTTTGTTTTGCTACCTGCTGCAACACTGCTGCCACTCTACTAGCTTTGTGCTGTTCCTTCTCTTCACCTTGGCCCATATTAGTTTTTAGCACTTTCTTCAGTAACCTTTTGAAAATTTCCACTTTAAACAGTCTATTCCTACTGGACTCTTTTGTCCTCTCTGTCTCTGAATCTATCTCACTAAGCCTGTCTGACTCACTTGATTTAACATCCATATAATAATCTGTATCTTGGTTTTCTCACTATAATATCTAGGTCTAATGTTTGGTTATGAGGCAGTTCCTTCATTCGTCTAAGCCTCCTTCAGTTCTATTTGTCTGCTCACCCCAGCTGTTCCATCCGATGATGGCCTTGCCTATCCGAAATTATTTGTTCTGAACTCATTGCAATTATCTTTGAACAAATGGAAGACACTTATTTTATATTTACACTCAGCTGTTCTAAATTCATTTCGTTTTTATTCACACTAGGATCTTGTGTCATTTTATTTATCTGACTTGCAAATCTCATTATATTGGAAATGGTACTATACTACTTCTTGTATTGGGTAAGTTAATCATGTTAAATAAATCATTGTTATTATTCAGATTCCTTCCACCACTTTAATAATAAATTGCTGAATTTCCTGCATTAGCTCTAAATTAATTACACTTCCCTGCTCCTTTGCTGCATTTACTGACATTCACTGTCTTAGGGATGGGGAGGTGACACGGCCAGTGTGCCCTGGGTGGCACTTTTTTTTGGGAGTGGCGCCACTCCTTGCCTGCCCCCCTGCATGCTGTCAACCTGCCCGTGTGTGATGTTGCCCCGCCCAAGTGCACTGTAGCCCCACCCACACAAGCTGTCAGCCCGCCCATGTCCGCCACAGCCCCGCCCACACCCCTCCTCCCCACCCCTGCCCCGCTGGCGAGAACCTCTGCCACTGCTGACGTTGAAGCCGCATAATTAATACACTGCTGCTTTAAGCCAGTTCCTTTTCCTGTGTGCAGCAATGCACTTAACTCCTTCTCACTTTGTTGGGCTGGTTGCTTGTGCATAGGTGGGGACTCAGCATAGTCTGTGGACTATCCGCTAGCTTGCGTGGCTCTGACTGGCTGCTTCCCACGCTGAGTTCCTTCCGTCTCCCAGCCTGGGATCTGTGTTTCCAAGATGGTGACAGCTCTGCCATCCTTTTTACACTTACTGGGATTCTTCCCTGATGCCAAGATAACCTTTACTTTAGATTCACCTTTTAATTCTTTGGGCTTACTGATCAGCGACTGCCAAATTCCTTGCCCTGACTGCTATTGTCTGTTGCTGCTGCTGCAGCAGCGAGCAGCTTCCAACTTCGTTCTCACTTACAAAAATAATTATTTTCTTCAGCACTGAGTCTGCTATTGTGTTTGAGGCACCTTTCTGCAAGGCCTCATGACCTTTTGTGCCCAACTGAATAGTTGTCTCACCCTCATTATCCCTTATTTTTGTGGCATTGGAGGGGATATTCCTTTCCATCATGTCACTCTCATTAGCCATGCACATGACATTGGGAGAGGTATTCTTTTCCATCGTCTCACCTTCATTAGCCATCAAACCCACAGCATAGGGGGAGGTATTCCTCTCCATTTAATCCTCCACTTACTGCTTCTGTTACTTCAGAAGACATCCAGGTTTCCTCCTTTTCAAAATCAGTTTCACAGTGATTGCACTTTTGCTAATCTACTAACTGTTAATTAAGCTTAATTAACAAAGACAGACAGATAGAAAGAAAGGGGAGAGAGTGTTAAAGCTCAACTGGTCGGGAAGGCAGGAAGAAAAAACTGAGGGGAGAGAAGAGAGTCGACTGTCATAATGGTTGCAGTGGTTCTCAACCTGTGGGTCCCCAGATGTTTTTGGACTTCAGCTCCCAGAAGCCCCAGCCACTATGGTCAATGCTCAGGGCTTCCGGGAGCTGAAGTCCAAAACATCTGGGGACCCACAGGTTGAGAACCACTGGTTTAGAGTTTTGGACTCCTGCCTGGCCTGATTGGCCTGAGGGATTAACCCAACTGTGAATGTGGATTGCTCCTTCAGCCTATATGAGGATGTATATTATATTCATATGCTGAGAGCCAGTGTGTTGAAGAGATTTGAGAGTTGGTCTTAGACTTAGAGACTAGGCTTCAAATCCATTGGAAGCCTACACTTTGCCCACTTCACCAGTAGGAGCTCTGGGAAAGGGTGCCAACAATATGTTACAGCCATTCAGTTCTGCTTCTGTGTCATCTTATTGAGTTGGGGCTAATGTGGGTCAGTCTAGATGACCTCTAGGTGTGGGGAAAGCAGTAAATTGTCTTTGCAGATGCAGTCTTTCTCTGTGCTTGAAGAAAACAATAGAACTCTGTAAGAATGTTTTGCTCTCCCATGCTCAGTAGAATTGTTCCAATAAGTTGAAACATATCCCAGCGAGAAGAACAGCTCATTCTTTATTGTATGGAGAAATGAAACTAACACTTCTTGTGACACATCTGTTCTCTATGTAGATAACACACAGAAATGTATAAATGCTTGCTAACCTAAGAAAGGGGGTCAGTCTCTTTTGGGAACGATCCCAGCCAACACTTGCCGGTAAAATAAAAAAATTTTTTCCAAGCCGAAAGGTCTGATCTCTGGTTGCCTACTTTAGGACTATGCAGGTGCTAACCTTGTGCCTGGATGTTGCAACAGAAGGGATGAGGGCCAATAAACAGTTTAATCCTGATAAGATGGAGACTGAGTGGATTGGTGGTTCCTGGATTTGGGAACTGAATAAGCAGCTTGCACTATGAGTGAAGGAACAGGTTTGTACCATGGTCTCCTTAGTTCTTCCATAGTTCCTCCTCTTAGTTCCTCCTTCTCACTGAAGATTGAAAGGATGAGAGAAAGTGGGGCCTGCCTTGACTGATCCACCCACTATGGACTTTCCAGGTAACCTCCCAGTGAGATCCCTGCAATGCACTGCCCATCAAGCTGCCTTGCGAGCTGCAACTATTCCACAATGCAGAGTTTCCTAGGGATTAAAAAAATGTAATGAACTAAATAAACAAAGTGTGCTTCTAAAGGTGTTCCATAAGTCTTTGTATCCCTGTCAACCTCACAGGTAGTGAATCTACAAAGACCTCCCAACCTGATGGCTTTCAGTTTGATGGTATGAGCTTGTAAGGATACAAATTGCTAACAGAGGAAACATTATGAGCCCACTAGAGCTTTAAGATCATCTGGAGAGACCCTCATCTCTGTCCCACCTCCCTCTCAGGCGCTTTTGGTGGGAAGAAGGGAGAGGGTCTTGTCAGTGACTGCTCTCAGACTCTGGAACTCCCTCCCTAGACAGTCCAGGATGGCCCCATCCTCCCTCTCCTTCTGATAGAAAGTTAAGACATTTTTGTGCTGACAGGCTTTTATCAATTGACTGGATATTTTACAGTAGTATACTTTTAAGGTATTTAATATTTTTAGTATTGGTATCTGAACATGTAATTGTTGGAACTTTATAAATGGTTTAATTCTTTTTAGAATGTTATATCTAGACTTTCACTCATGTTGTAATTTGTTATGTTTTAATATTGCTAGCTGCCTTGATTCCCACTGTGGGGAGAAAGGCAGGATGTAAATGAATGAATAAGAATAAGTTTCTCTTTTGCCTGTTGTGTCTCTCACAGGGGATGGAACACAGCCAGGACCAAGGCGGACTTACTCAAATGTTCATTCTGACACACAGAGAAGAACACCTGCGCGCCTGGATCAGGTGGGGGGAGTGGGAATCCCTGGAGGGCCAAGAAGGGGAAGTGGGGTGGACCATCCCCTGTTTTCCTCTGTGGGCCTGAAGGATTCAATCTTTTCTCCTTTCCTTCAGTCAGATTGGCCCACCCTGGTCTCTGTAAATGTTGTATGTGAAGAACAGAGCTGTCCTAAGAAAATTCGAAGTTACACAGTTTCCTGTTCTGATAAGAGTTTGGTAATTTTGCTTCATGGATACCATATCTTTTCCCAGGTGACCTTTGAGGAGGTGGCTGTGTGTTTCAGCCAGGAGGAGTGGGACCTGCTGGATCCGGCCCAAAGGGCCCTTCATGGGGAAGTGATGGAGGAAAACTTGGCAATCGTGACCTCTCTGGGTGAGTCTCCCTTGTTGTCCTGGCTGAATCAATTATTTTGCAGAATGTCTTGAATCACCTAGCCTTCTTACTATCTTGCTATATTTCTGCAAGCTGAGCCATCCTCCTTCAGCCTGACCAGATTCTGATGTCCTCTTGAGGACAAACCGTATACATGAAAAACTGAAAAACTGAAGCGCGCAAAGGAGAGATCTTTTCCTACACAAAGGAATAGTCTTTCACCTCCTTGCTCTTCCCCTCCATTTCATCTCTGGCAGAAAAAGCCAGAATGTTTCCAAAGGAAGGGCAAAGTGAGCAGTCAGAGAGAACCATGGCCACAACTTTCTCCATTCTTTTATCCAAAAAGATGTGAAATGTCAGTAGTTGTATTGAGGCAAGGGGGTCAAGGAGAATAAGGGTGGTATAATTGTTTACTGGAAAATGAGTGCACAAAGGAGAGATCTTTTAATCTGCAAAGGTATAGTCTCCTTTGAATACTTTGCTGTTCCTCTCTCGGAAGCCAAGTCCCACATCAAAAACTTCAGAGCGCTACTTCTTCATTAATGCTATCTGGTATCCACATCCACAGATGACTAGCTCCCTTCCTCTTCTTCAGTCTTTTTTTGTCAACACAGACATAGATTTCTTTCTTGATTGTGTCCTTCTGTAGAGATAGGACTAGAATTCCCATCCTTCCTCCTTCTCAGCTGATGGGAATGACAGTCCAGCAGCATTTGGAGAATCACTAGTAGCAAACCAAATCTATTCAAAATAATTGTGTATTGCCAAAAATATTCCTCCTCAAAGGAAAAGTCTTTCACTTCCTGGCTTTCTTTCTGGGTAGCCAAATCCACTACACAAGGAAATGAAGTAGAGAATTCCTGCTGACAGAATTATAGGATAAAAAGATAAAAAGAATATGGAAAGGGGTGTGATGTGTATGAGAGGAAGAGAAAAAAGGTTGCTCAACAGTTCTGGTTGCCAAATCCATACAGCAGCCAGATTTTAGGGGGAAAAATGTGAGAAGTGCAGAGTGGCGCTGGTCTCTCAGAAGGGCAAAAGGAGAATCCCAGGAGCTTCAGGAAGGAGAGGGCTTGTTTTCTGCTGCTCCAGAGACCAGGACAAGGAGCAAGGGATTCAAGCTGCAGGAAAGGAGAGTCCACCTGAACCTCAGGAAGAACTTCCTGACGGTCAGGGCTGTCCGGCAGTGGAATATGCTGCCTCGGAGTGTAGTGGAGTCTCCTTCCTTGGAGGTTTTTAAGCAGAGGCTGGATGGCCATCTGTCAGGAGTGCTTTGAGGGTGTTCCTGCGTGGCAGGGGGTTGGACTGGATGGCCCCTGTGGTCTCTTCCAACTCTACATTTCTATGATTCTATGATTCAGCTCTCTTGATTTCTGCAATCCAGTTGCTGCCATTTAGTCAGTTATCTCTTTAACTTTAGACTCTGTTTCTCTCTCGGCCTGCAGCTATGTTCTTTCTCTTCTTTCAAGGTAATCAGCAAGAGAGAGAGTATGAAGGGGAACCAAGAAAATTGTTGCTGCAAAGAGCTGAACATTTTCAATTTCGCTGCCTGGAGTGGGGAAGGACTTTCAGACGTAAGGAATGCTTGTTTCTCGTCAGTTATTTCATACAGGGGAGAAATCTTTTAAATGCTTGGGGTGTGGAAAGAACTTTACAGGGAAGCAACAGCTCACTTGCCATCAATCAATTCATACCAGAGAGAAACCATTTCAGTGCTTGGAGTGTGGAAAGAGTTTCAGTTGGAAGACAGGCCTCACTTCACACCAGCTTATTCACACAAGGAAGAAACCCTTTAAATGCCTAGAGTGTGGAAAGAGCTTCAGACAGAGGCAACAACTCAGTCAGCATCAGTTAACTCACACAGGAGAGAAACCATTTCAGTGCTTGGAGTGCAGAAAGAGTTTCAGTCGAAAGGCATACCTTCTTTCTCATCAGTTAGTTCACACAGAGGAGAAACCCTTTAAATGCCTGGAGTGTGACAAGAGCTTCAGAGGGAAGATAGAGCTTGCTCAGCATCAATCAAGTCATACTGGAGAGAAACCATTTCAGTGCTTGGAGCACGAAAAGGATTTCAATTTGAAGCCAAATCTCATTTCACGTCAGCTTATTCATACAGGGAAGAAACCCTTTAAATGTCTAGAGTATGGAAAGAGCTTCAGACAGGGGCAACAATTCAGTCAGAATCAGTTAACTCACACAGAGGAGAAACCATTTCTGTGCTTGGAGTGTGGAAAGCGTTTCAGTCAGAAGGCATACCTCCATTCTCATCAGTTACTTCATACAGGGGAGAAACACTATAAATGCCTGAACTGTGAAAAGAGCTTTAGAGGGAAGACAGAGCTTGCTCATCATCAATCAACTCATACTGGAGAGAAACTATCTCAGTGCTTGGAATGTGGAAAAGGTTTCACTCGGAAGCAAAGCCTCATTTCACATCAGCTTATTCATACAGGGGAGAAACCCTTTCAGTGCTTGGAGTGTGGAAAGAGCTTCAGACAGGGGTAACAAATTAATCAGCATCAATTAATTCACACAGGAGAGAAACCATTTCAGTGCTGCGAGAGTGGAAAGCATTTCAGTCGGAAGGCATACCTCCTTTCTCATTAGTTACTTCACACAGGGGAGAAACCCTATAAATGCCTGGAGCATGGAAAGTGCTTTAGAAAGTAGACAGAGCTTGCTCAGTATCAATCAACTCATGTTAGAGAGAAACCATTTCAATGTTTGGAGTGTGGAAAGAGTTTCACTCAGAAGCAAAGCCTCATTTCACATCAATTTATTCACAGAGGGGAAGAACCCTTTAAATGCCTAGAGTATGGAAAGAGCTTTAGAAAGGGGCAACAACTCAGTCAGCATCAGTTAACTCACACAGGGGAGAAACCATTTCAGTGCTTGGAGTGCAGAAAGTGTTTTAGTCAGAAAACACACCTTGTTTCTCATCAGGTTATTTATACAGGAGAGAAACCCTATAAATGTCCAGACTCTGGAAGCAGCTTTAGAAAGAAGACAGAGCTCGCTCAGCATCAATCAACTCATACTGAATAGAAACCATTTCAGTGCTTGAAGTGTGGAAAGGGTTTCAGTTGTAACACAAGGGAGAAACCCTTTAAACAGCAATCAACTCATACTGGGGAGAAGCTGTTTCAGTGCTCATACCTTGGAAATAGATTTGGTTAGAAACTGAGCTTCATTTTGCATCATTTTATCCACACCAGGAGGAAACCACTTAAATGTCTGGAGTGTGGAAAGAACTTTAGATGGAGGACTCAGTTCATTTGGCATCAATTATCTCATACTGGTGATAAAGCATTTCAGTGCTTGAAGTGTGGAAGGAGCTTTACTCACAGAGTAAGCCTCACCTGTCATCAACTCACAGATTTTAATGCTGTCCAGAATGTAGGAAGAGCTTCAATCACAAGATAGGTGAAACTTCTTCTCAAGTAATTTAATATAGTGCAGAGACCCCTGCTATGTTTGGAGTATATAGGTTTTCCCCACTTGTCTGATAGGTTAGAGACGATAACATAGTCAGAAAGTGGAATTGACTGAAAAGCAGAATCCATTTGGGTAACAAGAGCGAATTGCAGAGGTTCACTCAGGACTGACCATGCATGCATTTCATGCAAAATCTCTCGATCGGCTTGGTGTCTTTTCCCTCCTCTCTGCTCACTTGGCTCGCAATGCACGCATAAGCATGCAAGCTTCCTAAGCAAGCCTCTATAAGCAAGAAGAACTGATGAAAGAGCATTGAAATTAATTTAACAGGTCTTTAATTCACAAGTTTTGAAAGAATAGGACATTGAAAATGAGTTGACAAAAATCAGTTGATGCCTGCTCAGAGAGTTTATGTCAGAATCCACAAGTTCATTTGGAAACAAAGTCACCTTTCTCGCCCAGCAACTCACAAAGGAGGAAAAGCAATGTTCATGGAAAGAGTTTGAGAAGTCAACACATCTGAAATTCGTACTTAGACATTTCAGTATTTTTCTAAGTTAGGACCTGTTTTTAAAAAATATTTATTAAAATAAGAAAATAAACCATAAAACAAAATAGAAAAATAAAAAGTATACAAAAAAAGAAATTAAGAACAACATAAACCACCAACTTACTACAAGGAAACAATAACACAATCTAAATATACACTCCAGCTACAAAAATAAAAACTAACAACTAAAATAGACAAGACCTAATTAAGAAGTAGGTTCTTGCCACCATTGCTTGCAGTGAATAAAGTTAACATAGTCATTAAAGGATTATGACTGTACTTTAGAACAGTCTAGTAGTGTAACATAAAATTAAAAGCTTACTGATCTTGCTGGCTATGAGATTCACCTATCCTAATACTTTAATACCATTAAACAGCTTCTAAAGTCGATACTAATGTTCATAGTTACTTATTGTGCAATAGTAAAGTAATTAATATTATACCAGTAAAAAAATGGGTCACGTTAGGTATCTTATTTCATCATCAAAAACCATAATCCACAAAAACCGTATCATTTTCTCAATCCTTAGATCATCACCTTTAAATTTCAGAATATTTTCTTTGAAGAATCACTTTAGATATCTTATTTCACTTTTAAGTCTTCGCTCAAAATTGGACATCGTAAGTCATAGGCACACGGAAAGAAAGAAAAAATTATCCTCTTCTGTAAGTCATTACCTTTAAATTTCACAATATATATCTTGGCCAAATGAATTGTGAACCATTTTGTCTGGCTATATTGTTTTATATTATTAACCTTTATGATTTCCTTTTAGAATGGCAGAAGTCTGTTTAGGCAAATGCAGGAATTCACTCTGTAACCAACATTAACCAATGCCTTGGATTCTTGCAATTAAAAATCCAAATAACAGTAAATAAATCCATCTTAAACTTAATATCAGCTTCCCCCCTAAAAATCTTCTACACACCAAAAAACTTCTTGCTTCTAAGGACAGCTGACAAAACTTTCCTCAGCAATTGTCACCATTCCCACTAAGCTTTGAACTTGTAGCTTGAAAACTGAAGACGGTGGAACATTCTCTACTCCATTCCCCAGGAAATCCAGATCCAGTGTGGTCATATCCTGTGACTTCCAATCAAGACAGACATCTTCTTCTTGAGCCTTTGTTTTACCCAGTCCGGGGGCATTTTGTTGTACCACATCTCCATCTTCTTTCTCTTGACAGCGTGTTCTCGAGCTGTTGCCGCTGTTCTTTAGTTGCATCTCCATCATCCAATTTCACTGAAGACAATTTTTCTAGATTCCTGTGAAATTTCCGTTCCGTAGCTAAAGTAACTTGCTTGAACTCTAACCAAAAATCTAAAAAATAGTCTGGCATCTCCTCTGGACTATTCAGACCATTTTGAATTTGAGTGAGGAAATCCATGGTTGAAGTCATGCCAGGCCCCTCTCAGTATCTATAAACAATGCCAAATTTTTTGAAAACAACTGATAAGACAGCATACCATCTGAAAAAATTCCCAGGCAATGCTTAACCCACAAAAGGAGGGGACTTGTGAAAGCCACAATACTCACGAAAAAGCAAAGAAAGAAAAAAAGCGATTCCAAACTTCATATTAATTAAAGTCAAGAAGACAGAATCTGACCTTTGTAAAAATAAAATTCTCTGCTAATTTCCGAAGAAGATCCACCACAGTCTAAATGGTTCATAGTTCAAAATCACAGATGGACAAGTAAACCAAGACCCAGTCCAAAGAAGAAACAAAAAATCTAATATAACAAGGGTATAATAATCCAGCAGTGGTGTATCAGGCCCAGCAGCACCTAGCGCAAGCACAGAAGTTGAACCCCAAGGTGATGCTGTGCCACTGCGGCACCAGACCAAGAAGGACTGGCAGCGAGTGGGGGGGAGCGGTGTGGGGGAGTGGCAGCGAGGGAGGGTGGTGGTGGTGAGTGGGTGCAGGGGGCAATGAGTGGGTGCAGGTTGGGGGTGGCAGGAGTGAGGGCAAAAAGGTGGGCATGGGAACAGTGGTGGGTACAAGGGGGCGACGAGGGTGCAGGTTGGTGGCAGGTTTGGGAGAGCAATGGGTGGGCATGAGGGGGGACAATGGGAAGGCCCAGGGGAGCAACAGCTGGTGTGGGGGGGTGACAGGTGGGGGCAGGGGACAGGGGGCTTGTCCCCCCGGGCATTGGTGCCCGGGGCACATGCCCCAGTTGCCCCACCCTAGATCCACCTCTGTAATCCAGTCTTACAATCTAATACTAAACTTAAAAAAACCCCACTGAACATTTAGGAAAAAAATTACAAATATCAAAAGAAAAAGTTAAAGGTATTAAAGGAAGAATATATAACGCAGTCATCCACAATAATGCCAGTGATGTCAAAAAAAGGTGGAGAAAAAAATTGTCTTTTAAAATAAGGAAGAGAGACTTGAAACTAATAGGCAATAATTACAGCTGCAGCAATAGAAGCTCCTTGAGTATTCCAGCAAATCAAATGTTAAAGTTAACAATTAATACTTGCAAGAGAGCCAGTCATACAATAACGTAGTGTCCATGTGGGGAGAGTGTTTCTCCCCCAGCTGCTCCACGGCTTGCATTTTTTTTTGGAGCCCTGGAGTCTGCTTTGACGGTTCCGATCCCAAGCGGGCAATGTGCAGGCTCCAATCCAGCATCTTTGAACCCGCCTGTAGAACAGAGAGTCCGCAGCACCTACATTGCGCATGACGTATCGGAGCTTGCTAAGTAGCCACACTGGAGCCGGCACCCTAGTATTTACAGTCAATATGAGCCTCTTATGTCATCAAGCACCTTATGCAAATGAAAAAAATGAGGAGAAGTGACCCTTTCCACTCCAGAGAATTTACCGAATTTTGGTTTAAGAGAGAATACCGCTTTTAAATTTGATCTAACACTTGATCTATTGGGATTGTTGAGGCTGCTAACCTCCCACAGGAAAACAATCTAAGATGTAGATAAAGAAACATCAAATTAATAGTAACAGGAAATTTTTACTGTTCTTAAAGGATACAATATAAAACTGAAAAACCTAGCATTACTTTGCATTTTCAGTCAATCAGCAGAAATCCCTTCTGTTATTGGGAATCACTAAATGTCTTTTTTGATAAATCTCTGGTTGTGAAGAATTGGTGTAGAGTTCTACTTTTAAAATATTTGAATTGGGGTTTTTTTAATCGGGTGAAAGCATAGGTCATCTTCTACTTCAGTGGGATGTCTTTCCGAAATCTGTTTTGATGATTTAACGGACTATTGATGAATTAATAAAAGGCAAAACAAAAACTCAAGAACTCTTTTGCGTCCAAATAATAAGTTGTTGTTGTTGTTGTTTTTGCTTTTCATGTAATTTATTTCAAATATAAGTTATTCTAGGCAGGCTACTGTCCAAACTCTGTTGAGCCAGTTGCTTTGTAATAAACCTTGTGAAGTGTTCTGCCAATCTCCCATTCTTGTTCTGAAACAGGACTGTTATTTTTTTGTTGGGCAGGTCTTCATGGGAGCCTGCAAAAACTGTCAGCAGGAGGAGCTTCCTTATAGTTGGAGAGATCGGTTTGTTAACTGAGATAAGAGAGAGACAACCCTTTTCCTCCAAAAGGTCTGAAAGTGAGGACAGTTCTTCAGGGGACGGTCTTGTATGGTGCTGACCAGCTCATTTTGATGAGATATGAAGACTGCACAATAACATTATTTTGGGGCTCTAAAATGTTATTCCTCCTGTTACCCCCAAAATGTAAGGGATCCTTTGCGGTCCTCCAGCAGTACTCACATTTAAATATAAAATTGGGGAATTAACTGGTTCTAATTAAGAGTTCTGCAAGAGATGGGTTAACTAACAAACTCTTTTCACCAGTGTTGACAAGGTTACTGTAAGGAGAAACCAGCCAAAGACTCAAAAATAAGCTAACCTGTGTTTTATTGAAAAACTAGCGTATTTACCTGCTGTTGCCTGGGATTTTATTTTCTCGTAGGTAATACTTGTTAGAAATATCTTAGGAATTACCTTACCTTAGGAATTAGATGCGGTTAAAATATACAGATTCGAGATCCTGTGTCTCTTAATTCCTCAATCTGTCTTGTCCTATGCGTGCAACTTTTCCCCATGTTCCCCAATCCAATCTGTATTCAGAATTATAGAGTTTGGTTTTCCGAGGGAATACACTGCCCTCTTCTTTCTTGCTGGGAGGCCTCGTCTCCACAGCAACCAGCCTGCGCCCTCTGCCTTAGGATTCTAAAGGCCCCTCCCTGAACTGCAGACCCCAAGATTCCATGGAATCTTTACAGCCAGCCAATCGTATGAGGTCCCATTGTCTCAAACAGCCAATTATACGAGGTCTTCACTTGCAAACAGACAAACTCACAAGCAGACAAACTTTGGCTTTTATATAGTTGATGTTAGACATGCACACAAGGTCAACACACGGTCACACAAGAACTAACTGAAAAGAAAGGGAGGAAATTTGGGAATTTGGGCAATATTTACCATTCTGAAGAGTAGCCGATAAAAGGCAGCATGGCTTAGGCTTGCATCCAAGGACACCGCTTGATCAGGAAAGAGAGTGAAAGTGTGTTCAGAAATTGAGATGCTACATTGAATTGCCCCAAAATCGGCGTTCTTATGCCCAAAATCTGCCTGGAGGGCATGGGAGCAAAGGGCTCCCCGATAACACAAAAAATGGAGTAGTGCCATCAAGCAATGAGATCTGCAACGGGCTGGTGGCTTCATCAGAAGATGACAAAGACATTCATGGCTGTACGATAGCCTTGTATTTGAGGACAGGATTGGGAGCAAGGAAAAATTTATGGGTGAGAGGAAAGGGTGCTAGAGACACTAACTGATTTTTGTGGGACTCTGTTTTCATGAATTATTGCCGTCAAAGCTGGCAGCGATCTTTTGCGTTTCTCTCAGAGGTTTCCTGCCTGTGACCTCACCGTGCCTAGGAGGAGGGAGCTTGCTGGCCTAAGCCACTGACCAGTTGTTGCCCCTTTAACAAGCCTGGCCACCTGATCATAGCACGGCAATTTTTAATATCAAGCCAATTCCCATGATGTGCTGATTAAAGTATATTTCACTAATTAGGCCAAATTAAATCTGAGAGGTGTGTGAGGCTGGTAACAGTCCTCTTTTTTTCTGTTCAGAGCCATAATTCACTTAAAACAGGGCCTACTAGATCTGTGCCTAATATCTTCACATCATTCCCCATTTATTTTCCCTTAGGAGTCGCTGGAAAAATGGCAGCCAGGGCAGATTGCCATCTCTTCTGGACGCCAGTCCTTCTCTAGAAAGAAGCCCAGCACCTTTCTACTCCAGGGCGGATTAATGAGGGCGTTGCAATTAATGGAGAGGAGCACAGGGAACCCAAAGGAAAGGGCTTCGCAAGCAGGCCACCTAAGGGTTACAGTGGAAGAGACGAGTTCCTAGACAGGACAGAAGCTTGGGCAGTGCTTCACACAACCTGCAGTACATTACACAACCTTTATTACACAACTCAGGCAGGGAAGAAATCACTTCACTATTTCTAAAGTGAGGAACCATTCAAATACTTGGAAAAGTGGCAGATATTTCGGCAAAACGAATTTCACTTGTCGTCGAGGACTTGTGCAAAGGAGAAACTAGATAAGAGGCAAAGCTGACATTTTCACTCCAGAGAACCCGAATTTTTGTCATAGAGAAAGCCAAAACTTATGATGGGATGTCAAATGAAGAGTAACAGAAATATTTCCTTTTTGTAAAAAAATTTAATCATTTCTAAAAGGAGTTTTAAGGGTACAATATAAAACTGTAAAAACCAAACCGTTTCATTGCATGTTCAGTCAACCATAAGACTTCCTTCAAGATACAGGGAATCCTTGAAACAGAGTTACACTGCCTGAGTGAAGTTACACAGAGTGAAGTTACACTGAGTGAAGTTACACTGAGTGAAGTTACAGAGTTACACTGCCTGAGATTTATCACTGCCCGAGTGAAGTATTGCTATGAAGTTCATCTTTCCGCCTTTTTGTCTGCATTTTTATGATTTTGTGGGGTTTTTTTTTAAATTTATTTAGACTAGTTTCTGTGCGTTCAAGTCATTTCTGATTCACAGGGACCCTGAGGTGAACCTGTCCTGGGATTTTCTTTGGCTGAGAGTGTGTGACACACCCAAGGTCACCCAATAGGTTTCCATGACCAAGCAGAGAATTATATCCCACTTTTCAGCCGAAAAAGTCACCCCAGGCCGCGTAAATATCATTCATTTGACATTTCCCTGCCCTGACACTTACAGTCTAAAGAAAATGTCACACATAAGGAAAAGGGACTGGCAGTGAGGAAGGGCACAAAGTGCAGCAGGTGCTGGCTGCTCCTCTTCCTCAGAGGCCAGAGTAATAGCAGCTGCAATAGAGCCACCAGTTGATGTGGCCAAGGCACCGTGGATCTGTGTCTGGCTGCTCTTCCCTCCCTCCGAGACCAGAGCAGCAGGAATTAAAACATGGAGGGAGGGCCTCGCCAGCTGCTAGGACCAAGATATGATAGAGCTGCTCTTCAGCAGCCAGAACAATAGCAGTTGGAATGGGAGGAAGACCTCTTACCAGTCACTGGGCCAAGAGACCATGGAGCTATGCATGGCTGCTCTTCTTTGCCTCAGAAGCCAGAGGAATGGCAGGTGGGAGGGTCTCTCAGGGAGTAAAAAAAAAAAATTGAATACAGAAATATAGGATGGGGGACACGTGGCTGGATAGCAGTACGTGTGAAAGGGATCTAGGAGTCTTCATAGACCACAAGCTGAACATGAGTCAGCAGTGTGATGCGGCAGCCAAGAAAGCGAATGCAATTCTCGGCTGCATCAATAGGAATATTGTTATCCTGTAAACTGGGGGTCCCGGGAAGGGTGCCCAAACAACCAAACAACACTTGGTGGGGGAAATTAGCTGGAGCACTCACTTAAGCTAGCGAGAGGCAGGGTAACTTAGCGGGAATCTTTTACCCTATGTATACAGGTTCAGGTCAGTTAAGCAGTCAAACAATTTAAAATGGTAACAATTATGTTTATTAACAAACAGACAACCAATTAAGACAACAGCTAACTAAGAAATAGGAAATGAGAGTTTTGGGGGAAATGGGCGATACGACACCTTTCTCGTAGTCCTGGAGAAGCCGAAGATGAGAGTGAAGAAACTCAGTGTGGTGGCCGAGGGGAACTCGCCTAACGACGCGGCAGCAAGGCTGGATAGAAGTCCAAAGTGGTCCAGCAAGAGATCCAAGGAACTCTCAGAACTGGGGGTTTTTATTAGGGAAAGTATGACTGTGGGCTAGTCTGGTCTTAGGCACGAACAATGAGGTTTGGGTGCGAGACAATGCCTCTGAAAGGTCAGAATTTACATGATTGAGTTAGGTCCGAATTGGCAATAGGATAGCCGGTATGTAGATGCAGCTCGCTTGGTCAGTTGAGCTTCTAGTTCACCAGGGTGCCTGCTTGGGGCAGGGGTCTCTTTGTGCTAGCGTGCATCTTTAATTGAGGTGTTTGTTTCGGGAGATCTGGCAACTTCTGGCTTGCCTTGGTGTAAACAAGGGTGATTCAGCATTTAATAGCCATGCTCCATGCGCTCTAAAGCCTCACAAACACTTGGCTGACGGTGGCAAAACAGGGCCAAATTGCGATATCAAAATGATATCTAAAGTTTACTGAAGCCAGGCCAGTTCACGGTGATAACAGTATGGTGTCTAGATCGAGGGAGGTACTGGTACCACTCTACTCTGCTTTGGTTAGACCTCATCTGGAATACTGTGTCCAGTTCTGGGCACCCCAATTCAAGAAGGACCTGGTCAAGCTGGAGCAAGTCCAGAGGAGGGCGACCAAAATGGCGAGAGGCTGGAAGCCATGCCCTATGAGGATAGACTTAGAGAGCTGGGGATGTTTAGTCTGCAGAAGAGAAGGTTAAGAGGGGATGTGATAGCCACGTTTAAATATTTGAAGGGATGCCAGGTAGAGGAGGGAGAGGGCTTGTTTTTTTGCTGCTCCAGAGACCAGGACAAGGAGCAATGGATTCAAGCCGCAGGAAAGGAGATTCCACCTGAACCTCAGGAAGAACTTCCTGACAGTCAGGGCTGTCCGGCAGTGGAATATTTTGCCTCAGAGTGTAGTGGAGTCTCCTTCCTTGGAGGTTTTTAAGCAGAGGCTGGATGGCCATCTGTCGGGAGTGCTTTGAGGGTGTTCCTGCATGGCAGGGGGTTGGACTGGATGGCCCCTGTGATCTTTTCCAACTCTACATTTCTATGATTCTATGATATGATGTAGTTGTGCCTGGCTGAGCGTCATTCCCTCAGAGGCCGGAGCAATGGCAATTGGAAAATGGGTGGCAATAATCTTCTACAGTAGCAGGCAAGTTGTGGAGGGCACGAGGCCTGCTTTTCCATCTCACAAACAGGAGATGGCAGCTTTCTTCTGCCTGCCTGCTATAGCACCCTGCCCTCCTCCTTACACAATCCTGCTTTTCCCTTTAAAACCACCCCCTTAGTATATGAAGGGTAAAGCCTCTCAGATATTATTCAGAATGATGTACTGATCTGTGGTAGAATCCCTGTGGAATTCTTGGATTTGTAGTTTACTGAGGCCACAGAGCTCTCTGGCTGATAATTCTAAACGCCCCTCCCTAAACAGCAAACCCCAGGATTCTACAGGCTGTTGAAAGTGGAATAGCAGCACTATAACAGAGTAGTGTAGAAATGGTGACACTAAAACACATGAAACCATTTAAAATACACCGGTGTAAGATTCATAGTTAAAAATATTGTGACAGAGTCTGGGGATGCATTTAGCCTGAGTGACAGGGAAGTCCTGTTAACAGGATGTAACCAGAGTGTCTCAGCAAGAGCGAGACACAGCCCACTAGTGGAATCGAGGGGCTGAGGATTTGATAGGAGAAGGTCTATAAATAACGGTGGGGTGTCTCGGATTAGGGATTCCTTTGGGGAAGAGATGAAAAGGGAGAGATTTGTGAAATAAGGGAATTGTCTTCTCAGTGGCCTAGTGAGAGGCAGAGAAGAACCAAACCACTTCTGAGTAGGTCAGAAAGCAGAATCCTGAATTGGGGAATTACATCTTTGCACTAAGGGGAGTCAAAGGTCTGGATGTCTGTGAGAAAATGGTGTGCCTGAACACTGTGTTAAGCTAAAGTAACTGGTCAGACACCTTACCGGAAGTTCTGTTTTGTACTTATAACACCTAATACTTTGATTCCCTGAGGTAAATGTAGTAGAGGTGGTTTGTAAGGGAATCGTTGGAACACTGGAGGAGATCTGTACGCTCTAAGAACTACAAGCGAATATTGTCTAAAACTCCCTTCTCTGGTGAAAACTGACAGGCTGTGAAATACAAGTAAACATGGTGATTCCTTAGTGAGGAAGTGCTGGCGCTGAACCTCAGAACTGAGGTCTTCACTCAGGCTCTTCTGCATGGCTCCTCTTTCCCAAAATCCTCCCGTACTCCCAGGATGAATAGTAACTTTCACAAACTCTGTGCCTGCTCAGTCTTGCTTTTCCCAGCATTGGGTGGATTCTGCCCTTGGTGAGTAATTTTGTTTTTTTTTTGTGCCAGATTCCCTCTCCTGCAAACCATTGGCATGATAATGGGTAAATGCCAAGCTCTAGAAAGAAACAAATTTTGCAAATAAGCTTTTATGAATACTCTTTTTAAGTCAGTAAATGCTTTAAAATGAAATTTAACACTGGAAACTGGCTCCTCTTTCTATACAGAAAGAACAACCAACACTCAAAAGAGAAACTGGAACTTATGTGCAGGGACAAAAATCGTCCATCCAGACCACAGACTCAAAATTTCAAGCAGCACAGCATTTCAACCACTTGCTCTCCCCCTAAAAATTCCCCCTCTCTTGGTCGTCCCTTCCTCATACCTCCCAATTCCCCCTTAAAGTTCAATCATCTGACTATAGGTAGGTAGTTCTAGAGTGCCTACTGAGCCACCCTAAGATATGTTGCTGCCTGAGGCAAATGCGAAGATGCTTCTGCTACCTCCTTCAAACATTAATTCAATGTTGAAGATGGGAGAGTGCCTTGATGAAGAACTGAAGCAACAGCAGATTAGTTCAAAGCCTCCTTGAATGAACTAGCATGACCCTCTTTTGATGCAGGCCAGTGTTCAACCATCCTATTTAAGCTGAAAACTGGCTCAATTTCTACAAAGGAAGCAAGTTCAGTTCATGCAGGGAGATGTAGTGGATTCCTTCCGTTCCTGTCCACACACCATACAGCATCCTCTGTTTTAATCTACATTATTTTGCTTTATTCAATGTCTTTAACTTGTTTACATTGAGTAAATTAGGCATTATTCCTTGGAATACATATGTACATACACACGTGCGTACACACACACATATACATATGGCCTTCCAGTTGCTGTATATATTCATTTATAAATTAGCCTTATGTATAAGCTGAGGGCAGGTTTTGGGGTCAGTGTTGCGGATTTTGACATGATCTGTGGATATAATCAGGGTAAAACTTTGAGGCTCAGCACAGGGCTCCTCCAATCTATTCCACGGAGAGATAAAATGCCAGATCTGTCTCAGGGGTGCAGCCACCCCTGGCTGCTGCCATTTCCCCACCCAGACATTGCAAAAGGCTGACTAAGAGAGCTGAGGGGGCGGGTCTTCTTTTAGGTTCTCTACAGATGGACAAAGATCTCAAGGCAAGACCTCCGCCCATTTGTGGAGAACCAAAAAGAAACTGTTATCCCCTCCACTCTTCATCCTGGCAGGGAAGTGCCAAAGAGCCACATGGAAAAAAGAGTGCAGATCTGGGCTTTTTTTTTTTTTTTTGCTTTTCACAACCCCCTCTGAAGACCTGTCTGTCTGGGGAGAGCCTAGAAGAAGCACTGATCTCCTCTGCTCTCTCCATCATGGGGAGGGGAGCACCAAGGAGCCAACACAATTTTTTTAGCCACCACTGCAAAAGGCCAGAAACAGCACTGCAGCAGATGCATTAACTCATGTATAAGCTGACCCAGGTTTTTGAGGACAAATTTTTAGACTTACACATGAGTATACACAGTAAGGTTGGTTACAAAACCACTGTGTCAGTCCAAAACAGCACAAGTTTCAATGGAAGTCTACGGGCAAAGTTCATTTCCAACCACCTGCAACATGGAAGGCCATGCCAATGCTTCGAACATTTCCCAGTTTCACTTTGTGCTGTTTCAACCTATGCTGTAAGCCACCATCTGGTGCCCCATCCCTAAGAGTTTGCTTCTCACCCTCTGTACTCTCTGTACGTCCTTTCTCATCTTTTTAAGTACAACTGCAAGGCTGCCAAATGGCACCACCAAGCACTCAACCTGTAGGAGACTGGTGAGAGGCAAAAAATGCAGATTATTAAGTGACTCTCAGATGAATAAAGTATGTTATCTAATATACTTTGCAGGGTTGTTTTGAGGAAAGAATCTAAGCAAGTAATATACAGTTGGCCATTCATACTCGCAGGTTTAACTTTCATGGATTTGACTATCTGTTTCTCCAACCCCTGCCCCCTGACCTGAAGCACTTATATTCTGGAGGAACCCCCCGCCAGACATGTTACCCTGTTTGCTGGGGGTCCCGGGAGGGGCGCCCAAATAACCAAACAATAACAAGCAAAGATTGGGGGAATTAACTGGAGCACTTCACTTAAGCTAACAAGAGGCAGGGTAACTTAGCAGGGATCTTGTAACCCAGCTTCTACGGGGTCAGCTCAGTCAAGCAGTCAGACAGTTTTAATATAGCAAAAATGATGTTTTATTAAGGACAGACACTTAAGACAACACAACCACACAGCTAGCTAGGAAATAAGAAATAAGAGTTTTCGGGGGAAATGGGTGATATGACACCTTTCTCGTAGTCCTGAAGAAGTTGTAGCTGAAGAGAAGAGACTCAGCGTGGTTCGCTGAGGGGAGCTCGCCGGGCAAAGCAGCAGCAGGGCTGGATGGAACTCAGGAGCGATCAGAGGAAGGTTTAAAAGTCAGGGGTTTTTATAGGGAAGATATGATCGTGGGCTAGTCTGTACTTGGGAGAGAACAATGAGGTTTGGGTGCAAGACAATGTCTCTGAAAGGTCAGAATTTACCATGATGGGATTAAGTCCGAATCGACAACGGGATGACCAGTATGCAGATGCAGTGCGCTTTGCCAATGAAAAGTCTAGCTTGCCAAGTTAGCTGCTCGGGGCAGGGGGCTCTTTGTATTAGCGTGCATCGTTAATAAGGTGTTTGTCTAGGGAGGTCTCCTAAAGCAAGATCTGGCTGAGTCTGGCTTGCCTGGGTGGAGAAAGGAATGTTTCAGCCATTAACAGCCATGCCTAGCTCCGTGCTTGTTCGGGGGCCTCACAAACACTTGGCCAAAGGTGGCAAAATGAGACCGAATTATGATATCGAAACAATACCTAATATCTTCCAAAGCCAGGCCAGTTCACGGTGATAACAATCCTCCTCCAAAATGGGCAATTTGAAACAAATTGATAATTTTCCAATTAAACATTTCAAAATAAATTTCAAGCCGAATAGAGGTCTAACCGATTCCGGGGTCATATCACACCTCGGGAAAAGGGCATTTTGCAACATTTCTATCTAGTAAAAGCAGTCCTTGACTAACACAATCCTAAACCTAACCACATGCATACAGACAAATGTACATTTACAATGAAAACAGCGGCAGCAATGAACGGTGGTCAATGAGAAGAAACCTCCCGCCAATGGGGAAAAGCAAAGCAGTAGTGCATAATGGAAATAAACAATGAAAAACTGTAAATCTAATGCAGGGTCTGGCAATGGAAGTAATCCAAAAAGCAAACAGTTCCATGGGGATACAGGAATGAGAGTTTGTAGTCCAGGGGGAGGTGAGATGCAAGCAAGAATCGCTGCACCCCCCCTCGGTACAGGAAAAGTCCAGTATCTGGAGCAAATAGCCCAAATAAAGCTGGAACAGTGGCAAAATGTCCAAGTTTGTGGTTAAGCTAGCCCGGGAATCGCTAGCTCTTTGCAGGATGTGGCTTGCAAAGGCGGCAAGCGGAATAGTCCAAGTGGAAAAAGGACTTTACAGTCCGGGATGCGGGCAGCACAGTTCATGAAGTCCACTGGGGAGCGGCTGGCTGGGGTCCCCAACTGCGGCAACAGGAACAAGTTGTCGTCTCGGGCGTGGCTCCTCGACTGGAGCTCGCAATGTCTCTGTACTGACACCCCCCCCATGGTGCCCAGAGGTGTCTGGGGATAGTCTTGGCTCTCTGGAACCGTCAACCTATTGCTCTTGGAAGGAAGGACTGACATGGGTTATAGCCAATGTATATAACAAATGCAAATTGCTGGCTCGAAGCCTGCTGGGAACTGGGTTTGAATTGTGAAATTCCGAGGATGATGGGAGCCTCAGTTGGTTTTTAGCGACATGCCAGGCAAAGTTGCTAACATGGAGGAGACAGGGGTGACTGCCCCAGACCTTGGTTACTGTAAGGTGTAGAGTGGTCTGACCTCACTCGGTAGAGGGGGCCTCCATTCAGGAGGTACCATTTGTGGTGGACCGGGCCTGCAAAGCTCAGGTGTCTGATAGACCACCCTATTAGGATGCTTTATTTAAAACAATCACATACAAGTTGCTTCTGATAAAGCCCCGTTTGCAATGACTGTGGTACCCACTTGCTCTGATTGACTAGGTTGGGCTCTGGTCTTCAGCTGAACTTGGTTAGACTCTGGCCTTCGCCTGGCGGCGAGGGCTCCCAAATAAGTTAAAAGACAGACAATGAAACCAATTTGAGGCAAGCGCAGGCTATGCTTGCTCGTTGCCAGAGCTGACACTGACCCTCTTGGTGATTGGCCCAGATGGTTGGGCTTATGTATGCAAATGTTCTATTAACATATGCAGATTGTGCACAATACACTGGGGCCAGGCGTCTTGCCAATTGCGTGGGTCTCCTGCCCTTATGGGGCGTCGGAGGTATGGTTTACCTTTAGGAAATACAAGGCCGAACCAAGTGGAAAGTGGAATGGCGGCTCAGATTGCTCTCACCATAACAATCCAGGCACGCAGAAAGAATGAGAGAGAGGTTTTTGGAAGGCAGGAGTTAATCTGGGCAGTAGACCGGAACTCCAGAATCAGACCTGGTTCTACTAAGAGGGACGTTAGACCCTCGTTGTCTCCCCTGTTCGTCCCAGGATGCCAACGCACAAGGAAATCTCTCCGAGTGAGAGAATGCCGGCATCCCAGTCGGACTCTTGCCCCCTCCTCAGGGCATCAGGGCTGACTCTGTAGGCCCGATCTACCTCAGAGGATACCGGGAACCTTGGGTCAGCCAACCCATTGGTCTCCTACCAAAACAGTGGAAAAGACAGAACTTAACCAACAAAACTACAAACCGAAGCAACACAAAAATACCTACGTGGCAAAACTATTTACAGTTACTGGGAGCTCGGGAGGGGGTTGCCACTCCACCTCTGCTCCATGCAAACACAGCAGCCATTCAACCATTGTCGAATACCTCGTAAATGGAGGCCAATGCCTCAGACAAATTAATGGCTGGCACTTCCTTGCAGCTCAAGGAAGTCTGGCAAAACATGGGGCTTACATCGGGTCTTTGGGCACTGGAATCTTCCTGCTTGGGGGTGACCACCGATGCAGGATCAACCGGCAGACCCTTCCATTCCCTTGAATGTAGTTGTCTGTGGGTCCTGGAAGTTACTTGCAAGAGTGGCAGTGCCCACTCATTGCTGGAAACCCTTTTGGCCAAATCAAAGAGGAGGCTGGTCTTGGACCCACGTGCCTCCTGGACCTCTGTCGTTTCAGGCAGGGGGGTGATCCGAGATGAAGCCAAGAGCTGTCTTGGCCCCTCTCAAAATCACTAGTGTTACAATAACTAGGGTGCCTCTAAGCATGATGACACGCTGGCACCAAAGCAGCCGTGCGGAGGGGAAAGCAGTAGCCAGGTCCGTCTCCATGTGGCATTTGGAACTCTCCGTTATTGAAATCTCCCTGGCTGGACTGTGCCCCAAGGGAGTATGTATGTATGGTCACGTCAAGGTGTGCCAGTGTGAGTGCCTTTACTACACTGTGCTCTGTGCGGGAGCATTCTACTGCTTGAGTCCCCAGTCCCATGTGAAACTTCCTCGAAAGATGGCGTGGAGAGGAAAGACTCTCTTGGCCACGGCCTCAAGGAAATCTCTGGGGAGACTGCTGGTTTCTAGCCGGGGGCTCAGAGCAGGAACAATGGATAGCTTTGGAAGCGTGGGGCTGGCTTCCTCTGGCAGTGTGCTCTCCGTTTGCTGGCTCCCACACTGGCTGGCAATGTGCTGTGTCTCATCTAATTCTAAGGGAGTCTTCTCCTGAACCTTAGCCTGGTGCGATCCTTGGTGCTGTGAAAACACTGCTATCTCGAAGGTGGTAGGATTCGCACTTGGGGCTGAGTCAGGAAGAGGGGTAATATGCCTGGCTTTAGAGCGCATGGAGCGCTTGTGTTCTCTGGAGGGCTTAGGTTGGGTTCCCCCCGCCATACCCAGTCAAACGGATAGCGTCGGGGGTGGGCTCACCCTGTCTCGTCAGGTTCGGGAGCAGCACCTTTGGCGCTACTCCGGAGTCTGCAGGAGGGGTGGCAGGGTTCTTTTCCCTATAGGTCCCAGTGCCAGCCGTCACCGTGGAGCTACCCCGTCTGTTGGGTGTCAGCCGAGCTGCAACTCGTTGGGGGAGATCCCGGGACCAAGGGCACCCCTATTCTTGGAAATCTAAGGTCGGGTAGTATCCAGCCGGAGGTGGGCCATTTGTCACGGCCTGGGCCAGCTGTCTACCACCCGCCAAAATCTGTTTGTCTAGAGCTTCGAGAAGGTCCGACATGGGCCGTTTGTCAATCTGGCTCATGTCCAGTCCAAACCAGCATAGCATGCCCCAGATCTTGACTCTGTCCGAGGATTACGTCTGGACCGAGGGATTGTATCCGCCAGACGTCTCCCGGGGAGGGCCAGATTTGGGAGGCTGTTTGGGGGCAACAGGCTGCTGTAGGGGATTCCCTGCCTTGCCAGGCTGGCTGCAGGAGTCCCTTCTCTGCCACTGCCTATTCTCCTGTCGGAGAGCAGGGAGCGAGTTCCAATTCCCTCGTGGAACGGAATTTGGCACGGATTTCCTGTGCTGGGAGTGGGGCCCATAATTGGAGTATGTCACCTCCAATATGGGTTCCCAGCTCCTGGGTCCTTCCTGTGTGACTTTGGGGGAGGACGGAGGGAGCCAGCCTCTCGTAACAGATCCGTGACCCGACGGAGGTTGTTCCCAAATTCCTCCCACGATGTTGTGGCCGGATCCACCAAACCCAGGGGCTCGTGGTTCAAGCCTCCATACAAGAGAGTCTTGAATTCCACATGGTCAAAGCTGTACCCGTGGGCAGTCAGGGGGACCTTCTTGGCCAGAATGGCGAGTAGCTGCTTCCGCACCACGTATGCCTCAGGGTTCTCACGAGGACCCTGCTGCTCCATGACATAAGAGTACGCTGTACTCTGTCCAGGCCAAAGGATCCTCACTACCTCTTGCATCCAGTCATGGGCCTCGAGCTGCCACGGCCAATTCAAGGGTAGGAAGCTCTGAAGGGGACATGCAAAGTCGGGCCAACTGAGTCAGGTCCTGGTCGTTAGCCGTGGGTTGCGAGTGGATGACTGCATTCAACCACATGATCCCAGTGGACTGATTTAGGGGACCCAATTGGTCCGCGATGGCCTTAGCCTTGGTGGCATGCCAGGGGACCCTAGTCTCGGTGACCTGTGTCTCCTGGGTCCCTGAACTACCTTCAGTGGCGGGGACGATCCTGCGTGTCATGGACCGCGTCTCTACAGGGTGGATGGGGCCTCAGGGGCACTCCAGTCTAGATTATGGAGACAAGAAGCCAGAGCATCCTTCTGCAAGGGCTCCCCGGACAAATCTTGGGCAAAGCCTGGGAGCAGCTCCAGGCACACAGCCGAAATTAGGGCCTTTTGGGTTTGGAGCTGGCTCTCCAGGGCAGCAATCTACTTCTGGCAAGCCGAGTGACTAACAGCCTCGTGCTGTTCCCTAACCTGCCCCACCATAAACTTGGCCGCTGCTCGGGTATGATCCAGCTCGGCCTGTAAGGCGTGGGCTTTCTCTTCCCAAGTTTGGGCCACCAAAGTAACGTCACTGATTTTCTGGGCGGAGGCCTGCGCAACGGACACAAACATTACTTTGTCCACCCACAATGCCTCAATCTCGGTCTGAAGCTGGGTGTTTTCCTTTTCCATCTCCGCTAGCTTCCCTGGGTCTCAACTAGGGCACTACTAGCATCTCTAGCCGCAAGCCAAAGTCCCCAAGCTGCCAACGTATCCTTCGAAGGCCCGAATGGGTTCTTTGATTTGCGCGCCAGGGCATACGTTTCTCTGAGAGAGGTGAAGGGATTGGCCGTCTGGAATACAAGAGTCCTTCCAGGGGCATTTTCCCTTGCTCAAAACCCACCTCTCTAGTTTCCCACGGACCTCCTCTTCACACACGAGGTCCTTAACAGCAACGGGGCTCTCCTTCGCCATTTTCTTACACTAAGCAACAACAATAACTCACTACACAAATATGGGACCAGGACTGGAGGGATGGGCAGGATCACCTAGACCCCTGGGGGAGCTAAAGGAAGACCAACTCTGTGGAACTATTCTAGGAAAGAGGGAGGGGAACCTATCTCCAGCCTACCCAAACAAAGTCACTTTTGTACATTCAGGCCCAGTTTTACACCTCGATAGTAGGACGAGGAAACGGACAAGGAAACGGTTCAGGGACAGGGAGGTCACTTAGACCCAGGGGACCCTCAGGAGTACTCCGCCTGCCTGAAGGGGGGTAACAAACACTTTGGAAATTACAACGCCGCCTGGCCAAGCAGCGGGGAAAAGGGGCAAGGAACCAAGAACTGAACCATCCCTAACTGGTTTTCTGGGTGAGGGGGCCCCTCCTACACCTCGGGCTAAACCGCTAAACCCTAACTCAGGTCGGGGTTCCACCTATCACACTAGCAAAATCGGGACGTACCCGAGAACTGAGAAGCCAGGACGCACCTGCGCCTTCTCCAATACAAACAAGCCACACTCAAGGGGTAACCCAAAAAGGGCAATGGAAGGAGGGGGATTTTCCTCCTTCCTTAAGTGCTTTCATATGCCTTGCTGCTAGAGTGTTGAATGTGCGTAGACTGTTCCTAACGTGCTAAACCTCAACACTTAGGATCCCAGCCCACGACAGACCCAAGATGGGGAGGTGGTTCCCAGGACAAGACAAAGAAAGAGGAACAAATTTCTGCCCGATAGAATTTCTTCACACACACACACACACACACACACACACACACACACAGAGCTCATGCACACACTTTCCTATCTACCAGTGTTCTACAACAGCTCAACTGACGGTTCCCTAGGTCAGTACCGCCCAATTTGAGGAGGTTCATGGCTCCTTTTCAAATTAGGGGTACCGGGGTTGCCCGTGTTGCTCCACCACTCTGTTACTCTGTTTGCTGGGGGTCCCGGGAGGGGAGCCCAAATAACCGAACAGTAACAAGCAAAGATTGGGGGAATTAACTGGAGCACTTCACTTAAGCTAACAAGAGGCAGGGTAACTTAGCAGGGATCTTGTAACCCAGCTTCTACGGGGTCAGCTCAGTCAAGCAGTCAGACAGTTTTAAAATAGCAAAAATGATGTTTTATTAAGGACAGACACTTAAGACAACACAACCACACAGCTAGCTAGGAAATAAGAAATAAGAGTTTTCGGAGGGAATGGGTGATATGACACCTTTCTCGTAGTCCTGAAGAAGTTGTAGCTGAAGAGAAGAGACTCAGCGTGGTTCGCTGAGGGGAGCTCGCCGAGCAAAGTAGCAGCAGGGCTGGATGGAACTCAGGAGCGATCAGAGGAAGGTTTAAAAGTCAGGGGTTTTTATAGGGAAGATATGATCGTGGGCTAGTCTGTACTTGGGAGAGAACAATGAGGTTTGGGTGCAAGACAATGTCTCTGAAAGGTCAGAATTTACCATGATGGGATTAAGTCCGAATCGACAACGGGATGACCAGTATGCAGATGCAGTGCGCTTTGCCAATGAAAAGTCTAGCTTGCCAAGTTAGCTGCTCGGGGCAGGGGGCTCTTTGTATTAGCGTGCATCGTTAATGAGGTGTTTGTCTAGGGAGGTCTCCTAAAGCAAGATCTGGCTGAGTGGCTTGCCTGGGTGGAGAAAGGAATGTTTCAGCCATTAACAGCCATGCCTAGCTCCGTGCTTGTTCGGGGGCCTCACAAACACTTGGCAGAGGGTGGCAAAATGAGACCGAATTATGATATCAAAGCGATATCTAGTATCTTCCAAAGCCAGGTCAGTTCACGGTGATAACACATACACACACAAATATTTTTATATTTGCAGTTTTTCCAGTTTTGTGAAGGTCCTGTGCCCTGAACCCTAGTAAACGTGGAGTGCTGACTGTATTGTGAGGAGGATGTCTTTGCTTATCTCAGCCTCCTCCTTGCTAGGGTTGCCAACAGAGCTGTGGAATCCATATGCCAAATCTTTTACTCCAACTCCCTATTTGTCTACTGTCCAGCATTGATTGCTTCCTAAATAGGAAAAGTGTTGTTGCTGCTGTTCCATTTCCTTGATTCTTTACAACTTATAGGATCCAGTAAGGCTTGTTCAGATGGGGTTTGCTTTTTCCTCTCTGTGAAGCTGAGAGAGTGTCATCTGTTCCAGGTCATCCAGGGGTTTCTACAGCTAAGAACAGGTTGCTTACCTGTAACTGTGGTTCTTCGAGTGGTCATCTATGCCCTCACACACCAGGAGCTTTCGCGCATGTGTGGTACCGTTCGGAAAATTCTAGAGCTTAGTAGCTTGGCAGGAACCCCTCCCCCCATGCATCCACCGAGCATGCTCAGCCCGCCAAGCAACGGTCGCTCCTCAGTTCTAAAGTCCGCCGATAAGGGTCCTGAGAGTGAGGGGACGGCTGGGCGGGTGTGTGTGAAGGCACAGATGACCACTAGAAGAACCACAGTTACAGGTAAGCAACCTGTTCTTCTTCTTCGTGGTCTCTGTGCCTCACACACTAGGAGACTTTGTAGCTTACCAGCAGGACGGTGGGGTCAGGTCCTAGAGTACAGAGGCCAGCACCACTCGTCCAAACCGGGCATCTCTCTGGGACCGACAGTCCAATCGGTAGTGGCAGATGAAGGTCAATGGCCTGGACCAGGTCGCCACCCGACAAAGTTCTTGCAGGTCCATGCCCCTCAGGAGGGCCTCTGAAGATGCTACAGCTCTGGTAGAGTGTGGCCAAAGCAAGTCAGGTGGAGGCTGCTTGGCCATTTCATAGGCAAGAAGAATTGTCTGTGCCATCCACTTAGAGAATCTCTGGGTGGACACTTTGTGGCCTCTGTGACGCTGACCATGGCAGACAAACAGGTGTGGAGTCTGTCTGCAGGACGCAGTCTGCTGTGTGTAGAAGGCCAGGGCCCGACGAACATCCAGAGAGTGGAGGGACCGCTCCAGAGGTGTCGTCGGGTTCAGGTGAAAAGCCGGTAGGATGATGTCCTGATTAAGGTGGAAGTGAGACACCACCTTTGGCAAAAAAGAAATATTGGGGCGAAGGACTACCTTGTCCCGATGAAAAACTAGGAAGGGCTCTTTGGCTTGTAGAGCTGTCAGCTCGCTGGCCCGCCTGGCAGAGGTGATAGCTACCAGGAAGGCAGTCTTAAGAGTCAGCAGCCTGTCATCGGTAGTGGCCATAGGCTCAAAAGGTGGTCGCATGAGCTGGGAGAGCACCAGGGATAGCGACCAGGGAGGCAGCAGTGGCGATACCGGCAGGTAGAGATGTTGAAGGCCCTTCATGAATTGTTTCATGGTGGCATCCCGAAAGAGCGCTGCCGATGGAGGTTGGTAGGCCATGAAGGCGGAGAGGTAGACCTTCAGAGAAGGAAATGACAGCCCTTGTTGTTTGAGGTGGAGGAGGAAGCGGAGTACGGTACCGAGGCCGACCAGTGATAGCGTCTCACCTCTCTCCTCCGCAAAGGTCACAAACCGTCGCCACTTGTAGGCATAGTTGCGGCGGATCGATTCCTTCCTGGCCGCAGTCAGGACGTCCTGGATGGCGGGGTCATCTAGGGCGTTATCCTCCACACGTGCAGGGCCAAGAGCAGCAGGTCGGGGTGAAGAACACGACCGCCCGAGTGGGACAGCAGGTCTGGTGTTGTCGGAAGCCTGAGAAGTCGACCCCGAGCGGCCTCGAGCAGGGGCGCGAACCAGTGCTGCCTCAGCCAGTACGGGGCTACCAGGATAATGTCGGCTCGGTCCGCCAAGATCTTGGCGACCACTCAACCCAGGACTGGAAATGGTGGGAAGGTGTAGAGGAGCCCATCGGTCCACTGGAACTGGAAGGCGTCGCTGAGAGAGCCCAGTCCCCTGCTGGCTCTCGAGCAGTACCGGCGGCACTTCGCGTTCAATGCGGTGGCGAAGAGGTCGATCACGGGCTCGCCCCAGCAGTGCCGTATCAGACAGAACGCCTCGTCCAAGAGGGACCACTCATGGTGGGCTGAGGTGTCCCTGCTCAGGGCGTCTGCCATGGTGTTGTCCTGTTCAGCTAGATGGACGGCAATCGGGTGGACCCAGTGCAACACACACCACTGCCAGAGCTGGAGGGCGATGGTCAGTAGCGTGGTGGAGTGGGTCCCTCCCTGTCTGTTACGTAGCAGACGGCCATCGTGTTGTCTGTCAGTATGAGTACCGTCTGCTCTGCGACCAGGTTGAGGAACGCCCTCAGAGCTTTCCCGATGGCTAGGAGCGCAAGGGCGTTGATGTGGAACTCGGTCTCATCGCCAGTCCAGCGTCCCCAGACTCTGAGGTCTTCACAATGCGCTCTCCACCCGAAGAGGGAGGCGTCGGTCGTAACCGTGAGTTGAGGAGTGGGTTGTCTGAAAGGCATCCCGGACAAGAGATGGTGGTAAGAGAGCCACCACAGCAGAGAGCGGTGTACCTGCACTGGCAGTCGAAGTCGCAGCCCCTGGATGTCTTGGAGCAGGTTGAAGGCTCTGATGAACCAGTGTTGGAGCGGGCGTGCCCGAAGTCTTGACAGGTACGTGACAGCCGTGGTGGAAGCCATGTACCCCAAAAGCTGCTGTATCGTCCTCACCTAATTATCGGGGTGTCGAAGGCAGCAGCCGCGGCCCGGTGGAGCGTACAGGCTCACTCCAGGGGCAGGCAGGCTCTGGCCGAGACCGAGTCCAGGGTCGCTCCAATGAAGTCGAGCACTCTCGCCGGCTGAGATGGGACTTCTTCGGATTGACCCGAAGACCCAGGCGGGTCAGAAGCGACAAAGTCCACTGGATGTCCGAATAAAGCCTGTTCTTGCAGTACGCGACCAACAGCCAATCGTTGAGGTACGGGAAGACGGTGATGCCCTTCTTTCGCAGGTAGGAGACCACTGGGGCCATGCACTTCGTGAAGACCCTCGGTGTGGTGGAGAGACCAAACGGCAGCACCCGAGACTGGTAGGAGGTGCCGTCGATCGCGAACCGAAGGTATCTTCTGTGCTGCGGATGAATCGAGATGTGAAAATAGGCATCCCGCAGGTTGATGGATGAGAACCAATCTCCCCAACAAAGGAAGGGGAGGATCGTCGACAGCGTGACCATCTTGAACCTCCTGGGGTGGATGTATTCGTTCACCCCTCGGAGATCCAGAATGGGTTGCAGGGTGCAGTCTGACTTTGGTACTGTAAAGTACCGGGAGTAGAAGCTGGTGGTATTGGCCGAGGGCGGGACCTCTTTGATCGCTCCCTTCTGCAGGAGGGACTGGATCTCTTCCAGCAGAGCCGGGCTGGCCTGGGTGGAATACTTGTGAACTCGATGGCATAACCAAGACGGGCGATGGTGAGCATCCAAGAGTCCATAGTGATTAAACGCCATGAGGTGAGGTGTTTGGCCAGGCTGGGGCGATCTCTCAAGGCTGTCGGTAGGTGGAACAATGGCTGTGGCGGCGTCCCGCAGGACCCATCAAAAGCAGGACTTGGACCCCTACGACGCCTTTTTTGATGTTGTCTGGCGGCTCCGCGGAGGTTGTCGAGAAGAGGACGTGGTGGAAGTCCTCGACGGTGCCGACTGGGACGAGCGCTGTTGGAAGCTCGTCGAGCATGAATGGCGCCAGGCAGGTCGGGAGCCGAATCCGTGGCAGGACTGTTGAGGCTGACGGATCCCCATCTTCTTGGCTGTTAGCCGGGCCTTGACGATGTGGTCCATGGCCTCATCGGCTGACGCACTGAAGAGTCCCTTTCCATCAAAGGGGAGATCCTCAATGCGTTTCTGAGTGTCCTCCTGGAGGCCAGAGGACCGTAGCCAAGTGTAGCGGCGCAAGGCTACAGAACCCACCATGATCCGGGCGGTAAACTCGACAGAGTGTCTGGAAGAGAGGATCTGTTGGTTCGTGAGCGCCACTGCTTCCTTATAGAATTGGTTGGCACTTACCCTGCTCTCCTCCGGGATGGTGGACAATATTGGGGCGAATTTGTCCAGCAGGCTCCGAAGATACGCCACCATACATGCCTGCGTGTTCGATACCCTCGCTACCAGGGAGGAGGCAGAGTAGGATCTCCTCTCGAAGGTGTTGAGACGGCATCCCTCTCTGTCCGGCGGGGTCGTATGAGGCCTAGTCCTACCCTTGGTCTGTGCTGATTCAACAACCACTGAGTTAGGCTGAGGATGGTTGAAAAAGAACTCGGTGTCCTCCTTCTGGGTCCTGTATAGATGTTCAAGCCGATGTTGAATCAGCTGCGCGGAGGCCAGCTGGACCCACGGATGTTTGACGGCCTCCATAAGAGCAGGCACGAATGGGAGTGGGGCCGTCAAAGGCAGATGGGTATCCACATAGTGAAACACCGGGTCCTGCACTGCCGAGGCCGGCTCTGCCACCTTAAGGCCCAGGGCTGTTGGCATCCGAAGGAGGATGTCCGAGAACTGCCTCACATCCTCAGGCACGGACTCAGGTGCTGGGTCCCCGAATGCCAAGGGTGGGGACTCGTGGGACTCAGGCGTAGACTCCTTAGAGTTTGAGTCTGACTTGGGAGTCCTGCGAGGAGGCCGTCGAGGAACGGTCCGGTGATCCAGCTGGTGACCGCTCGGGAGATGGGCGGCGAGACGGTACCAACAAGGTAACCGTTGGAGCAGAGGTGCAGGCTGTCCACTGACAGGAACTGCACCGGTCGGCCGTGGTGCAGCTGGCCTCATCGGAGGGATAACCGTAGGCACCGGGTACTGAATCGCCTGTGTGACTGTGGCCACCGCAGTCGTAGTCGGCGCTGGAACTGCCTCTGATGTCTGATGGGAGACTGTTGAGGTGACCCGTGGAGGCGGCGAGGCGGCCCGGTAGTGAGGTGTAGGTTCTCGGGATCGCAGGTATTGAGGTGATCTTCGAGAACGTGATGGAGTGCGGTCACGCCGAAAGCAGTAATGTCCTCATGACGGCGATCGGGAGCGGCGGTAAGGTGACCACTGCCTCACATCGGGATGATAGCGGTCCCGATATGAAGGTGAGTACGTCCTATAGGAGGCCGGGAACTCCCTCAAAGCGTGTTCCTGGCCATACCTCAGTGCGTATGAAATCGAGGAGCAGGGCGAGTCTCGCAGGGGCAGGGACGATCCTGAGTAGGCTTCCCGATGACGAGGGGAAGGTTGTCTGACTCTGCGTCCTGGGTAGTTGCCACATTCCCATTGCTCAGGGTAGGCCTCCCGATGGCGCGGGGAGGGCTGTCTAACCCTGCGTTCCAGGTGGTCGTCACACTCCCGTTGTTCAGGGTAGGACTCCCTAACTCATCGCTCCGGAACGGGAGAGGCGGTTCTACCTGCAGAACCTCGAGGAGTTTGCGAGGTCTGGGGAGCTGCAGGAATATTCTCCGGACGGGCCGCCACCTTAGGGCGTCCAGGCGGAGAGACCGCGGCTGTGAGAACGGGTGGATCAAGTTGCGCCACCGAGCCTGCAGTATCATTGGCATCGGAAACCTCCAAGATTTCATGGGGTTCCGATTCCTCCTCTGGATCGACGAGTTGAGTCGAAGGTAGAGTAGGAGGAGCCGGTCTAACCGGAAAACTGCGCTTGTCCTTGCTTCTTCTTCTCTCTCTCTGACTCGGAGGGTGCTGGACGCTTATGTTGGGCCACCGTAAGAGTCTTAGCCGGCCTAGAACCCTGCGAGCCCCAGGGGTCTCTGCAGGAGTAACAGACGAGGACGTTGAAGAAACCCTCGGGATCCTTGGTAGGGCAGATGAGAAAGCCCTATGCGACGGTACTGAGCCTGGTACCGTCGATGCAGCGGGATCGGCAGCCGCCGAAGCTGGTGGAAGTGTGGCCGCAGGACGGCTCTTGGACATCTTAGCCGGAGTGGGGTTTTGTGGTGACAACGACTGCTCCCAGCAGAACGACTTGAGGCATGCGAGCCGGTTCCTCAAAGTCTGCGACATGAACTCCTTACAAATTAGGCAGGCTCTGATGTTATGGGCCTCGCCCAAACAGAAGAGACACTCGCTGTGCCCGTCCGAGGAGGTGACCTTATGACCACACTTTTTACAGGGTTTAAACAAAGTCGACGTAGAAGTCCGGAGAAGAAGAGAGGAGAGGAGTCGAGGAACGACGACGGAGACGACGATGAGACAAGGGGGGGGATTGGCAAGTCGGGGGTAGGAGTCCCAAGATGAGGGGGACAAATCACCGAAAACTACCAAAACCAGTTAAGTAAGCCAAGAGGAGTTGAAATCTGAAATCCAAGATCAAAACCAGAAGAGACTTGCAAGAGAAAAGCCAAGAAGAAAACGCAGCTGAGCTCAGAACCTCCATACACGATGGCGGACAAGAAAGAACTGAGGAGCGACCGTTGCTCGGCGGGCTGAGCACGCTCAGTGGATGCATAGGGGAAGGGTTCCCGCCAAGCTACTAAGCTCTAGAATTTTCCGAATGGTATCATGCACGCGCGAAAGCTCCTAGTGTGTGAGGCACAGAGACCACATGGATTTGAAGCCTACCTTCCAAGAGTCCTAGTCTAACACTCAAAGCTCTTCACTGCGCTGAGTAAAAGCATGTAAATATTATATATAATACATGTACATAATATGTATGCGTGTGTCTATTATAGACATAGATCTAGTGATAACAATTCCACAAAAACAGAACGGCTAAAGGATTTATTTCATAATCACCATGAGAATCATCAGGCTACTCAAACTGATAGAAAATAAAATATATTTAGCTAACTATAAGATGTAAGTATAAGCCAATTAGCATATACCGTCATAATACCACGGATTTTTTTGAAGGCAGTGGGAACTGGGAAGATTCCCACCACCTCCCTCTTCTGCCTTCCCACCTCTGGCTCTGCAGCCCCAGTTGCCAAGGCAGGAGCTGCGGGGGCTCCTCCGCCTCCAAGGGCCCCAGAGAAGGAACCACCTCCCGGACTCCCTGCTTCTGCTCCTCCTCTGCAGGCCCAGGAGCCCCCCCAGCCTCCCCCCGGGGGACCCTCTGGTTCAACTGGACACTCCACGGGGGGTTAGGACCAGCCTCCCCAGGGGGAGGAGGAGGAGGAGGAGGAAAGATTCACCGGGCCCTGCCGGCTGGCAAGGACGGGGGGTCCCCCTCTCCCGCCAGAAGCCCCGAAAGTGGGGAGCAAAGCCCTCCCGTCGCCTGGGAAACAGGGACCCCTCCACCTCTTCCTCTGATCGCCTCTCTAGGAAGACTCACCCTCAAACACATGGTTGGGAGGGACGGGACCGAAGGAGAGGCATTGGTCCAAGCCATCCAAAACTTCTTGCCTCTCTAGAAAGACTGACGCACACACGCGAGAAGCCAGCTGGGCCAGGTGAGGCTTGGAGAAGCCAGGTGAGTGGCTGAGGCCAAGCTTCCTTCCTCTCTGGGAATTCATCTTTTTCCCTTTAACCCTAAATTGGCCCACCAGAGAAACCTCTTCCTTTGGGAACCCCAGGCGACGCCCTGATTAATCCGCCCTTGAATCCGAAGAGCCTGGTGGGGAAAGCATGGCACCCAGACCATTTCCACACTAGACTTTTATAGCGCTATGATTCCACTTGAAACATCCTATGGAATCCTGGGGTTTGCAGTTTCAGGGGGCGGCCGACCCCTCCCGAAACTGCAAACCCCAGGATTCCATAGGATGTTTCAAGTGGAATCATAGCGCTATGACAGGCTAGTGCGGAAATGGCTCCAGTCTCAGGTGAAAATCCCAAGTCAGAATGCCAGAATTTTTGCTAGGTTTGCGTGAAGATCTTAGGCGAAAGCGAGCTGCTACAACGTCTCTCCTGCCTGGGCTGTTCTTCCAGATTAATACCTTGGCCTCCTGTGTTTCCCAGCAGTAAAGCAAGGAAATTCTGGGTGAGTATTAAGTTTGTCACAGTAAGAATTTGGAAAATTAAATTAAGATTTAGATGGGAATTACTCCTACTAAATATGTTGCATTACAGGAATCTAATAAAAAATGAAGTATTAGTATGATATATAATAACGGTGGCAAGATGGATATATGCAAAAAAAGTGGAGAAGAGAGAAAAGTCCTAGGATAAATGAAGGGACAGAAAGATTAACAGAATTAGCCGAGTTGGATAAATTAACATTCTTGTTAAAAAAAATTAAGCGTTTAGATTTATATTTGGCTCTATGGTATGTGAGAAAAGAAAGAGGAGAAACTGTGACTATCGGTTTTCATTAGAATATAGAATTCTTTTTGGGTACGCCAGAAAACTAAAAATGATGTGTCCCATTTTTCATCTGTGAAACATTGGCGAATAAGAACTTCTCCAAGGAAAACGAAAAGCTCAGGCAATTGGGAATGTGCAGGTTTAAGAGAGCCTAGACAAAGGGTTTGTGGGGTTTCCCCCTAATTCAGACAGGCAAGAAGCCAAAGAGGACAGAGAATGCCTTGCACAGTTGGAATTCTGCTTGGTTCATCTTCACGGGCCATGAAAGGCTTGGCTTGTGCCAGTAATAAGAGTTTTCTGGTGGGGAAAAGATGGCACTCAGTCTCAAGTGAAATCCCAAATCAGAATGCCAGCTTTTGCCAGGTTTGTGTGAAGATAGTAGGCACAGATTCAGTAACCCCTGTTTTTAGGTGGATTATGGCCCTGAAGTGAAAGTATGAGGACAGAAAATTTTAGTGCCCTAAAGTAATGTTTTTGGGCACTCTTCATATCTGACCAAAATGACCTAGTTAGCACCATACAAGATTGTCCCCTTCCCTTTCAGGCTTTCTGGAGGAAAAGGGTTGTGTCTCGCTTATCTCAGTTAACAAACCAATCTCTCCGACAGGGAAATGCTTCCTGCTGACAGTTTTTGCAAGCTCCCATGAAGACCTGTCCAACAAAGAAATAACAGTTTTGCTGTAGGAACAAGGGAGATTGCAATAAACCTTGTGAAGTCTTCTACCAAAGAAAACGGCTCAACAGAATTTGGACAGCAGCCTTCCTAGAAAAACTTCAGAATAAATTACATGAAAAGCATGTCAACTGGGCTGTGCAGGCTCAATTTGATATCATTTAATTGCCTAGACAGTCAGACAGACAGGTAATTAAACCATATCAAATTGAGCCTATATATATAGGCAGATCTGTTTAATTGGCATAAAACATTACTTATATTCACTACGAATGGAAGCAATTTGGAAGAAGGGACCCTGTCTGACAAACAGCCAAAAAATGACCCCACCATGGTTGGGTCGTAAAGATAATCCTCTCAACAAGAACAGAGGTCTGGCTTAGAAGTAGAGTGAGACCTCTGCTGTGTGTAGTTCCTATGGAAATATCTTACCCTGTCCCAAAAACAGACAGTCATCAAAGCCTTAAAACCAGCTATTAACTCTCTGGCACCTACATACCAAGAATATTTGTTGCAAACTCCAAAACACAACGAACCCTGTCAGTTTTGATAGTGCTGGCTCACAAAAAAAAAAAAAGAAAGAAAAAAAAAAAGGGAAGATTCCCACCAAATTTGTAATTGTTCTGGCCTCACACCTGTGACTTCTTTTTGGTCCCTGATCACACAGCCATCAATCTTCTTTATCATCTACATGCTAAAATAATCAACATGTTTCCTTTATACATTAAAGCCATCAACCGACTGCAGCCACCTTTTGTCAACCCTGCAAAACTTCACTGTTTACACAGGCAGAGAGTCATTAAGAAAGATCTCCTGCCTCCAGGGCAGGTTTTTAGGTATGAGACCCCAATTTTGGGTACCTCCACACAGCATCTCGATTTCAGGGATCCACTTTCTCACTATACTTTATGATCTGTACTGTCCTTGGATGAAAGCTCAAGCCATCTTCTCTGCATCTCTGGATAATAATTATAACTCAATCCCTTCTCCCTCTGCTATCCAGTTTCCTCCCTTTCTTTTCCGGTAGACTTCTGTGATTGCTTGTGTCTGTGATGATCATGTGTGTATGTGCGTGTGTGTATTCCCCACCCCCCACATTAAATCACATTTAAAATTGAACTATAAGTCTTCTAGTTGGTCTCTTTTGCAGTGATTTCTTATGCTAGACTGCAGAAGAGAAGGTTAAAGAGAAGGTCAAGTGGGGACATGATGACCATTTTTAAATATTTGAAAGGATGGACCACCTAATCTTAAAGTTTATTTTGCAGTTGTGTGTATGACTTGGATTAAAAATGGATAACATTAGCAAATAATACACTTTTTAATTTAGAAGGACATGACTTAAGATTTAATGGCTCATTATTATGCTATGATAAAGTTAAGT
The DNA here is from genome assembly GCA_948472985.1 of Iguana delicatissima. Lineage (NCBI taxonomy): Eukaryota > Metazoa > Chordata > Lepidosauria > Squamata > Iguanidae > Iguana > Iguana delicatissima. The sequence goes on along the minus strand of CAOKZL010003680.1, from coordinate 23,061 downwards.
TTAATGTGGCATTTAATAATCATTGTATAAGACAGTCCTTACTGAAATTACGAACTAAATACAAGTCGAAATTATGTTCAAAGACATCACTTTGGATCTTGCCACAAGAGGCTATTTACCAAACGGAAATAAAGTCCAACCAATCTTGGTTAACCTACTATGATTTATTAAAGAAGCAAAACCAAGATTATGATATGAAAGCACTACAAGCACTGTGTAATATTTTCTCCTGACATTTTGCCTGCATCTTTGGCTGGCATTTTCAGAGGATTCTCTGAAGATGCCAGCCACAGATGCAGGCAGAACGCCAGGAGGAAATACTAATAGAACACAGACTCATAGCCCAGAAGACCCACAACAACCTAAAGAAATAATGGTCTTGCTTTCAGAAAAGAATGGAGATCAGCAGAAAACTTCACAAGGTTTATTACAAAGCAATTGGCTCAACACAGTTTGGACAATAGACTTCTTAGAACAACTCGTATGCAAAATAAATTACATGAAAAGCAAAAAATCCCCTAAGATTATTTTGAAGCAGTATGGGTTTTTATTTTTGCCTTTATTTAGGACATAATAACCATGGTCTATTAAAGAATCAAAAGACATTTTGGAAAGACGTCCCACTGAAGTAGAAAATGACCTGTGCTTTCAACTGATAAAAAAACATGCAACTATTTTAAAAGTTGAACTCCCCACAAATCTTTCACAACCAGGGTTCAAAAAGACATTTAGTGATTCCCAGTATCATGAGAGATTTCTTCTGATTGATGGAAAATGCAAGACAATGCTTGGATTTGCAATTTAATATCATATTCTTAAAAACCGTCAACATTTCCTTTGACTATAAATTTGATATTTCTTCAAAACACATCATAGATTGTTTTCAGGCGGGAGGCTAGCAGCCTCAGGCATTCCAATATAGCAGATCAAGTGTAAATTTAAAAGCAGTGTTAATTCTCTCTTAAACCAAAATTCAGCCATTCGGTAAGTCCTATGGAACGGAAAAGGGTCACTTCTCCTCCAATTTGTTTTTCTCATTGTGTAAGGAGCTCATGCTGACTGAAACATTGGCCACTTTCTCAACTACTTGGAATAGTTCTTAATGTAAGAAATACTGAGATGTCAAAATATGAATTTTGGATACATTGAGCTCTCAAACTCTTATCATGTACATTCTTTCTCCTCCCATTGGAGTTGCTGGGTGTCAAAGGAGACTTTTTTCCCAACTGAATTTCTGGATTCTGACATAAACTCTGAGTAGCCATCAACCACTTTTTGTCAACTCATTTTTCAAAATTCTGGTCTTCCAACACTTCCAAATTAAAGACTTGTTAAATTAATTTCGACAGCGGCTCCACTTTTTTGTCTGTTCTTGCCTACGGAGGCTTCCTTGGAAGCTTGCACGCCCATGCGTGCACTTCTTGCCAAGTGAGCTGAGAGGGAGGAGAAACCTCCAAGGCAACTGAGAGACTTCCCAAGCAGCACACACATGGTCAGTCCTGAGCAAGATTCTGCAATTCCCTTATGTTCCCTATCTGGATTCTGCTTTTTGACCAATTCCACTTTCTATTGTCCCTAACCTGTCCGAAAAACCGTCCTATAGACTCCAAACGTGGTATGGGTCTCTCCACTGTGTGAGTTGCTTGAAAGAAATTTTCCCCTATCTTCTGAGTGAAGCTCTTCTTGCATTCCTGGCAGGGAAAGAAGAAAAACCAAAAATGGGCAAAGCTTACTTTGGGAGTAAAGCTCCTTTCACAGTCCAAGCACCGAAATGCTTTTTGCTCAGTATGAGATGATTGATGTTAAGTGAACTGCGTCTCCCATCTAAAGTTCTTTCCACCTCCAAACGTTTAAATGATTTCCTCCCTGTGTGAATTAATTGCTGTGAAATGATGTGAAGCTTGCCTTCTGACTGAAACTCTTTCTACACTATGATTACTGAAATGGTTTCTCCTCAGTATGAGTTGATTGATGATGAGTGAACTCTCTCTCCCATCTAAAGCTCTTTCCACACTCCACACATTTAAAGGGTTTCTCCCCTGTGTGAACTAACTGATGAGACACGAGGTGTGCCTTCACACTGAAAGTCTTTTTGCACTCCAAGCACTGAAATGGTTTCTCTCCAGTGTGAATTAACTGATGTTGATGGAGATGTTGCTTCCGTCTGAAGCTTTTTCCACATTCCAGGCATTTAAAGGGTTTCTCCCCTGTGTGAGTAACCTGATGTGAAATGAGGCTTCGCTTCGAACTGAAACCCTTTCCGCATTCCAAGCACTGAAATGGTTTCTCCCCAATATGAGTTGATTGATGCTGAGCAAGCTCTGTCTTCCCTCTAAAGGTCTTTCTACACTCTAGGCATTTAAAGGGTTTCTCCTCTGTGTGAGTAACCTGATGTGAAATGAGGCTTCGTTTCGAACTGAAACCTTTTCCACATTCCAAGCACTGAAATGGTTTCTCCCCAGTATGAGTTGATTGATGCTGAGTGAACTCTCTCTTCCATCTAAAGCTCTTTCCACACTCCAGGCATTTAAAGGGTTTCTCCTCTGTGTGAACTAACTGATGAGAAACAAGGTGTGTCTTCCGACTGAAAGTCTTTCTGCACTCCAAGCACTGAAATGGTTTCTCTCCAGTGTGAATTAACCGATGTTGAGGGAGTTGTTGCCTCCGTCTGAAGCTCTTTCCACACTCTAGGCATTTATAGGGTTTCTCCCCTGTGTGAATAAACTGATGTGAAATGAGGCTTTGCTTTGACTTGAAGCTCTTTCCACACTCCAAGCACTGAAATTGTTTCTCTGCAGTATGAGTTAATTGATGTTGAATGAACCCTGTCTTCCATCTAAAGGTCTTTCCACACTCCAGGCATTTAAAGGGTTTCTCCCCTGTGTGCACTAACTGATGAGAAACGACATGTCTCTTATGTCTGAAACTCCTTCCACACTTCAGGCACTGAAATGGTTTCTCCGCTCTGTGAAATAACTGATGAGAAACAAGGTGTGCCTTACGACGGAAAGTCTTTCTGCACTCCAAGCACTGAAATGGTCTCTCCCCTGTGTGAATTAACTGATGAGTAGCGAGGTTTGATTTCCGATTGAATTTTTTTCCACACTCTAAGCACTCAAATAATTTCTTTGCTGTGGGAGTCTCCAGATGATGGATGAGATGTCCCTTCTGACTGAAACTTTGGCCACACTCCAAGATTTTACATGGTTTCTCCCCTATGTGGGTTTGCTGAAATGACCCATACTGTGACTTCCACCCAAAGCCCTGTTCATGCACCAGAAACAGACTTGGTTCCTTTTTTGTATGAGTTCTTTTTACATGTGTCCCCCTGAAAAGGTTAAGGTTGTCTTTAAAATCAAGATTCCTCTCACATTCAGGAGAAATGCACTTACTCCTTCCATTTCCTTCTCTTATTATTTCTTGGATGGCGCTTCCCTGAGGAACAGAAGCTTTATTTGTCCTATTCTCATGAATTTCAGTTTCTGTTTCCTTCTCTTCTTTCAGTTCACGTTCGGCTCTCTGCAGCAATGACTTCCCTGGTTTTCCTTCATTCTCTCTCTCTTGCCAATTACCTTGAAAGGAGAGAAAGAACAAAGCTGCGGCCTTAGAGAGAAACAGGGTCTCAAGTCCAAAGGATAATTGAAAACATGGCATCAAATGGGGAAACTGAGAGAGCTGAAGCTCCAGGGCTTCTCTATACACCCTCTTGAGAGACCAGTTCCACTCTGCATTTCTCTCAATTCTTTTGCTAAAATCTGGCTGCTATATGGATTTGGCAACTAGAACTGCCATATCATCTTTCTCTCTCTCTCTCTCTCATCCGCATCACATCCCTTTCCATATTCCTTTTACCTCATAATTCTGTCAGCAGGAATTCTCCAGTTTACTTCTGTGTAGTTACCCAGAAGGAGAGCAAGGAAGTGAAAGCCTTCTCCTTTCAGGAGGAATATTTTTGGCAATACACACTTATTCTGAATAAATTTTGTTTGCTACTCGTGATTCTCCAAATGCTGCAGGACTGCAATCCCCATCACTTGAAAAGAGAGGACGGGAAATCTAGTCCTATATCTGGAGAAAGACACTATGAAGAAACAAATCTCTGCCTGTGTTGACAAAAAAAGGCTGAAGAAAGAGGAAGGGAGCTGGTCATCTGCAGAACAGATTATGCTAGATGGCATTCATGGAGAAGCAGCACTCCGAAGCTTCTTATGCTAGACTTGGCTCCACAGACAGAAAGCAAGCAATTCAAAGAAGACTATATCTTTGCGGAGAAAAAGTTCTCTCCTTTGCATTTTCACTTCCTGGCAAACAATTCTGTTTTTCATGCTTCCAGTTTGTCCTCAGGAGGACATCAGAAACCATCCAGGCTGGAAGAGGATGGCTCAGGTTGCAGAAACACAGGGAGATGGCAGGAAGAGGCTAAGTGATTTAAGAGTGATTGGGTCAGCCAGGAGGAAGAGGGAGACTCACCCAGAGACGCCACGATTGCCAAGGTTTCCTCCATGACTTCCTGATGAAAGGCCCTTTGGCCCGGATCTAGAAGGTCCCACTCCTCCTGGCTGAAACACACAGCCACCTCCTCAAAGGTCACCTGGGAAAAGAAATGGTATTTGAGAGCCAAAATTACTAACCTCAGACAGAACAGAACATTCTATAGCTTGGGATTTTCTAAGGACTGTTCTGTTCTTCACATATGAGATTTACAGAGACCATGGTGGGCAAATCTGAGGGAAAGGGAAAAGAAGAAGAAGCCAAATCTTTCAGGCCCACAGAGAAGAAGAGGGGCTGGCCCACTCCGCTTGTGCTTTCTTGGTCCTCCAGGGATCCCTGCCCCATACCTGATCCAGGCTCACAGATGTTCTCCAGGTGTCAGAATTAAGCCTTGAGTAAGCCTCCCTTGGTCCTGGGTGCCTTCCATTCCCTGTGAGGGGAAAGTTATTATTTTTATTATTCTTATTTATTTACATCCTACTTTTCTCCTGACAGTGGGACCCAATGCAGCTAACAAGATAAAAACAGAACAAATCAAAACATCTTTGAAAGTTTAAATATAACTTTTAAAACTATTTATAAGCTTCCAACAATTATACATTCTAATGTTAGTATTAAAAATATTAAATACATTAAAACTATACTACTTTAAAACATCTACTCAATCGATAAAAGCCTGATAGCAAGTTAAGACATTTTTGTGCTATTAGAAGGAGAGTGTGAACAGGACACTCCTGGACTCTCTAGAAGGGAGTTCCAGAGTCTGGGAGCAGCCACTGAGACGGCCCTCTGACATCAATACTGGAAAAGATTCTAGGGCAGATCATGAAACAGACCGTTTTTAAGCACTTAGAAAGAAATGCTGTGATCACTAAAAGTCAACATGGGTTTCGCAAAAACAAGTCATGCCAAACCAACCTTATCTTGTTTTCTTTTAGGGTTACTAGCTTAGTAGATGAAGGAAATGCACCTTGATTTGAGTAACGCCTTTGTCAAAGTCCTCCATGGTATTCTTGCCATGAGGGATTAAAGGGAACTCTTATCAAACTGCAGATGAGACCAAACTAATACCCCAGGGGAAAGGATCAGAATTCAAACTTACCTTAACAGATTAGAGAGCTGAGCCGAAATGAACAAAATGAATTTCAACAGGGAGAAACGTAAAAGACTATACTCAATCAGAAAAAATGATATGAACACATATACAAAGGGTGATATCTGGCTTGACTTCAGTACATGTGAAAATATTCTAAAAATCTTAGTATACTGCAACCTGAAAATGAGTCAGCAGCGTGATGCAACAGCTGAAAAAGCCAATGTGATTCTGGGCTGCACCAATAGGAGTATAGTGCCTAGGTCAAGGGAAGTGATGGTACCACCCAGTGGATTTCCATGGCCAATTGGAGAAGCAAACCCTGATCTCCAGGGCCATAATCCAACGCTTAAACCACTAGACCACCACAGCTCTCCTTCTATACTGCTTATATTTCTTGGGCTGAGAGTGTGTGATGCACACAAGGTCACCCCGTGGGTTTCTATGGCCAAGCAGGGAACCCAACCCAGGACTCCTGGGTTACAGTCCAGCCTCCAAACCACTACACCATGCTGGCTTTCCTTCCATGCTGCACGCTTATATCCAGGGAGATGGCAATCAAGGTATTTTCCATGTGAAACCAACACATGGCCACAATATCACTAGTAACTCACTGGTACTCCTATGTGCGTGAATTGGAAATTTGAGTGGAGAAATTCTCTGGCTCTGACTGTTGGTGGGTAAGGTCCAAATTCTAAGCTCTTTCCACACAGAAAGGTGGTAGGAGCTTCAGAGCATAGGAAGAGCAACCCTGAGACCCAGTAGTTCAATTGGTATTTCAATTCCACACAGATGTTGCATCTTTGTTAGGATATAAATATCTCCGTTATGATATAAATCTACTGTGCGTAGCTCAACCCCATGGCTCCTTCAATCTGCTGTTTTAAATCCCACTCGACATTCCTTCGGATTAAGTGGGGGCATCAAGGGTGTTTGTGAGGCTCGTTTATTAATTCATAGTCATACTTTCAAGGATCATGTGGCTCTGATCAGACAGGTATTGAAAAAATATTATCATATTAATCCATTGAATAAAAACTAAGGCAAGCTACAGAGTTTGTTCACAGAGTGTAGATTATCCAGCAAATGAGAACAACAAGTCACTTGCAGGAGAATTCCCCCTATTTACAGGCTCCAGGTAGCAAGTGTGCACCTCATGTATTTTACTTGCACTGGAGAGGGAGAGGCCAATCATTGAGGAATGCCCCCCTTCGCCCTTACCCGATAAAGCGGCACCTCTGTGCTCTTGATGAACACACCAGCTGGACTTCACTCTCTGGCCAGGGTCTGGGAGACCGGCCTCTGCCTCGGGGAAGTCAGAGGCCTCTTCCAAAAACAGATCCTGTACCAGAAAAATCAACAAAACTTACAAAGAATAATAGTAATAATAAGAAGAATCATATTTAATTCTTACCTTCCTCTCTCCATGGAACAAAGCAGGGATCAACAGTAGATTAATACATAACAAGTAACATCAGTTGAAAACAGAACATCAGTTAAAAACAAGTTATAATGCAAAATAACAATTTAAAAGAAGCAACATACAAATACTCATTTGAGACAGTCAATACATATTTAATGGAAGGGATTTTTTACCAACATTTTTAAGTGTCAACAAGAAAGGCTCCCACCTGCTGCTCTTCTTGTTTCTTCTCTTCTGCCTGACTCAGGAGGAAACCCTCTGCCAGGGCCACTGCCTGGGAACTAGTCTCTGGCCCACATTCCCTCACCCAGCTCCCCAGCTCCGGGGGAAGCAGAGCCAGGAACTGTTCTAGGATTACCAGGTCCAGCATCTCAGCCTTTGTATGTACTTCAGACTTCAGCCACTGACGACAGAGAGCGTGGAGTTGGCTGCACACCTCCCGGGGCTTCTCAGCCTCCTCACAGGGGAACCGCCGGAAGTGCTGGCGCTGAACCTCTGAACTGAGCAGGTCCTCCTCTGGGCTCTTCTGCATGGTTCCTCTTCCCCAGAATCCTCCTCGACTCCCACCTGAACAGTAGATTTCACCAGCTCCGTGGCTGCTCAGCCTTGCTTCTTCCAGCACTGAGAGAGGCTTCAAGGCCAATTTTGCCTTAGATGAAGAATTTCTCTTCTCTCAGACAAAAGACTGGCAAAATTATGGGGAAATGCCAAACTCTAGAAAGAAAAATAAGATGTTTTCTGAGAAACCTGTTGTAAAGACTCTCTTTAGATAAGGAAATGGTAAAAAATCAAACTTAAAGCTGGAAACTGGCTCCTGTTTCTGCATAGGAACAACCACCAACATCCAAAGAAAAGCTAGAATTTATTTCCAGGGAGCAGGGATGTCCATCCTGGCCACAGACTCAAAATTTCAAACCACACAGCTTTTGTACCTCTTGCTTTTTCCTTAAAAATGTCCTCTCTCTTAGTCTTCCCTTTCTCATTCCCAACATTCCTCTTAAGCAGGTCTGTTTGATTCTTTGCCTACACGTAGGTAGTGCTAGCCTTGGCTAGACACACTTATATTTGTAGCCTACTTTGCAGGGTTGTTGTGAGGAAAGCATCTAAGCACCAAACATATAATAAAGGGGTGTCTTTGCCTATCTCAGCCTCTTCTTCACCAGCGTTGCCAGGAGGGTGGTGGAATCTAGTCACCAAATTTCAGCTCTAGCTCCTCTATTTTTCTACTGTCTCACTTTGACTCCTTCATAAATTGCAAATGTGTTGTTCTTTTTGTGTCTTGAAGTCGTTTCCAACTTACGGCGACCCTAAGGAAACCCTCTGACAGGGTTCTTTCAGCAAGATTCGTTCAGATTATGTCTGCCTTTACCTTCCACTGAGGCTGAGAGAGTGCTACTTGCCCCAGGTCACCCAGGGGTTTCTATGGCTAAGCAGGAGTATGGTGTCTAGATCAAGGGAGGTACTGGTACCACTCTACTTTGCTTTGGTTAGACCTCATCTTGAATACTGTGTCCAGTTCTGGGCACCCCAATTCAAGAAGGACCTGGTTAAGCTGGAGCAAGTCCAGAGGAGGGCGACCAAAATGGCGAGAGGCCTGGAAGCCATGCCCTATGAGGATAGACTTAGAGAGCTGGGGATGTTTAGTCTGCAGAAGAGAAGGTTAAGAGGGGACATGATAGCCATGTTTAAATATTTAAATATTTGAAGGGATGCCATTTAGAGGAAGGAGCGGACTTGTTTTCTGCTGCTCCAGAGACCAGGACAAGGAGCAATGGGCTCAAGCTGCAGGAAAGGAGAGTCCACCTGAACCTCAGGAAGAACTTCCTGACAGTCAGGGCTGTCTGGCAGTGGAATAGGCTGCCTGGGAATGTAGTGGAGTCTCCTTCCTTGGAGGTTTTTAAGCAGAGGCTAGATGGCCATCTGTCAGGAGTGGTTTGAGGGTGTTCCTGCATGGCAGGGGGGTTGGACTGGATGGCCCCTGGGGTCTCTTCCAATTCTACATTTCTATGATTTTATGATTCTATGAACCCTAGCCTCCAACAGTCCTAACCCAATACTCAAACCATTTTGCTATAATGGTTCTCAGCATATCAATATAATGTATAATAGATATACATAACGTGTATATATATATATGCATGTGTATATATATACGTACACACACACACACACACAGGTACATACACATACAATCTAGTAATAACCATTCTACTACAGTAAGAGGGTGACATGAGATCTATTTCATCACCAGCACGGAAATCATCAGGCTACTCAGACTTCAGAGAACATAAACTATATTTATCTAACTATGGAATGTAGCTAAGAAATTGTACAGTTTCCATATATTGCCATAATAGCATTTTTTTTTTATTTGGGAGACAGTGGGAGTCGGGGAGATTCCCACCCCCTCGCCCCCCCCCCCCCCACCTCTGGCTCCGCAGCCCCGGTTGCCAACGCGGGAGCTGGGGGGCTCCTCCGCCTCCGAGGGCCCCGGAGAAGGAGAGGAGGAGGGAGACGGGGATTTCCGACCGGCAGGCGCGGCTCCTTCGGGCCCCGGGGCGTGAGAGGAACCCTTGCTGGACCCCCCGCTTCTGCTCCGCCCCCGACGGCCCAGGAGCCCCCCAGCCTCCCCCCGCCCGGCCACCCTCTGGTTCAACTGGACCCTCAACGGGGGGTTAAGACCAGCCTCCGGAGGAGGAGGAGGAGGAGGAGGAGAGGACACTCACCGGCCCCGCCGGCTGGGAAGGACGGGGGTCGCCCCCTCTCTCTCCCGAGGCCCAGAAAGCGGCGAGCAAAGCCCTCGCCCCGCCTGGGAAGAACCAACGACCCCACCGCCTCTCTCCTAAGACTCACCCAGGAACACATGGCCGGGAGGGGAGGGGAGGGGAGGGGAGGGGCCGGAAGGGAGCCGTTGGCCACGCCTCCTTCCTCTCTAGGCAGCCCTCCTTCGCTTTAACCCTTAGCGGGCCAAGGGGCTCAACCTCTCCCTTTGGGAAGTCCAGGCTCCTCCCCCTTAATTGCGGCGCCCTCATTCATCCGCCCGGAAGGAGGCGGGAGATGGGCTTCTTTCTTGGGAGGGGCTGGCCCTCAGGAGAGGCGCCCGCGCGCCCGCCCGCCCGCCCTGGCTGCGATTTCTCCGGCCTTCCCCTCCCCGGACTTCGGCGGCTGCAGAACTGAGTCCAAACGGGGCGGGGCGGAGGCAGCTCTTCCCCCTCGTTCCTCCGCCCTGGGGGAGAAGGGAAGAAGGGACAGGCCCTCGCCCTCCCCTAGGCCGGCTGCTCGCCCACAGTCCTCACTTCCGCCATCTTGGCCAGGCTCCGGTTTTCCCCGGACGCGTCTTGAACCTCCCCGGGGGGGGGGTCCGGCGAAAGGATTTGGGAGTCCGCTCTGTTCATCCAGGTGGGCCGCGAGGGGCTCGGCACGTGCCAGGAACAGAATCCTTCGGTGGGGAAAAGATGGTGTAGCGGAGCTGAGATCCGGGACGGAGGATCTTAGAAGAAAAGATTTATTGTGCACAAGGTCTCAGTGAGATAATTCTCAAAAGTCTGAGCCCCGCCTCTTTGCGTTCAAAGCAACTTATACATCTCCAGTGCAAATACATCAGGTGTCCAAGCAAGGAAACTGACACAGACCATAGTTCCCACCATCCTCCTGCGTAGTCCTACAGATGTTGCAAAGTAAAGGAAGCATAGCAAGATACCTTTCATCCTCCCTAACATTCTATTTCACAGTGTCCTATTGTTCTTTCAAACACAGAGTCACTTCAATTGCAGGGAAAATTAACTGCTTTTCTCAACTGCTTTTCCCTCATACCCAGTGGTCATCTAGCCTGACCCACATTATTGGCACCCAGTTTCAAGTGAAATCCCGGGTCCGAATGCCAGGTTTTTGCTCGGTGTTTAGCTGAAATCAAACTACTGCAGCCTCTCTCTCTTTCCTAGGCTGTTCCCAGAATCAGCCGAAAAATTCTGGAATATAGGTTAGGGTATAAACTTGGCCCCCAGATTTAAGACTTGAGGCTTGGAATAAAAGACTTAAATACATCACTGGGAAAGGGTGGCACCCAGTCTCAAGCGAAATCCCAGGTCAGCGTGCCAGCTTTTGGCTAGGCTGGTGTGAGGACACTGGTACAGATCTGGTGGCCTGTTTTTAAGTGGGTTACGGCCCTGAAGTGAAAATAAAAATCAAGCATATTAGGCACAGAGGGTGGAAACTCTAATGTCCCAAAGGAACATTTTTGTGTACCTTTCATTTCTGACTTAAGTGACCGATTAAGCATCCTACAAGACTGTCCCTGAAGAATTGTCCACACTTTCAGCCCTTTTGGAGGAAAAGGGTTGTGTCTCTCTTATCTCAGTTACCAAACCAATCTCTCCAAGCACAAGGAAACTCTTCCTGCCAACGATGTTTGGAGGCAACAATGAAGACCCGCCCAACAAAGAAATAAGAGTCTTGTCAGAAAAAGAATGGCGATTGGCAGAACACTTCACAAGGTTTATTACAAAGCAACTGGCTCAAAAGAGTTTGGACGGCAGACTAATTAGAACAACTCGTATTCAAAATAAATTACATGAAAAGCAAAAAAACCCTATGATTATTTTGAAGCAGCATGGTTTTTCATTTTTGCCTTTTATTCAGGACATGTAAACTATGGTCTGTCAAATTATCACGAGAGATTTTGGAAAGACATTCCACTGAGGTAGACAATGAGCTGTGCTTTCAACCAATTAAAGGGAAACATACAAATATTCTAAAAGTCAAACCCCACGTTAATTCTTCACAACCAGGGATTTATCAAAAAGACATTTAATAATTTCCAATATCATCAGGGATTTCTTCTGATTGATTGAAAATGGAGAATAATGATTGGTTGTCCAGTTTTATATTATAAGCTTAAAAAAACATAAATATTCCCTATTACTATTGATTTGATGTTTTTCAAAATATATCTTAGGTTATTTTCAGGTGGGAGGGTAGCAACCTCAACAATTCCAAAACAGCAAATCAAGTATAAATTTAAAAGCAATGTTAACTCTCTCTTAAACCAAAATTCAGCCCTTTGGTAAGTTTTCTGGAGCGGAAAGGGTCGCTTCTCCTCCAATCTATTTTTTTCATTTGCATAAGGTACCTGATCACGGAAGAGGCTCATATTGACTGAAACACTGGCTACTTTCTCAAATACTTGAATAGTTCTTAAGAAATACTCTGATGTTGAAATATGAATTTTGGATGTGTTAACCTCTCAAAATCTTATGTACATTCTTTTTCTTCCTATTTGAGTTGCTGGGTGTCATAAGCTCAATTAGGAAGCCCACATGCCCATGCATGCATTGCTTGCGAACCGAGCTGAGGCAGGGAAAGGTGCCAAGCCAACTGATGCACTTTACAAGCAGCGCACGCACGGTGAGTCCTGAGGAAACCTCTGCAATGCCCTCATGTTCCCTACGTGGATTCTGCTTTTCAATCTTCCACTTTCTGATTCTGTTTTTGACTCTAACCCATCAGATAAATGGGGGAGACCTATACAATACAAAGACAGTAGGGATCTCTAATGTGTGAGTTGGTTGATAGGAAATTTGACCTATCTTCTGAACGAAGCTCTCCCAACATTGCTAGCAGCATTACAATGTGTGAGTAAGGGTTTCTCTCCTGTGTGAAGTAATTAATGAGAAAGGAGGTGTGTTTTCCGACTGAAACTCTCCGCACTCCAAGCAGTGAAATGGTTTCTCTCCTGTGTGGGTTACCTGATGCTGACTGAGTTTTTGCTTCTGTCTGAAGCTCTTTCCACACTCCAGACATTTATAGGGTTTCTCCCCTGTGCGAATAAGCCGATGAGCAGTGAGGTTTGATTTCCAGCTGAATCTTTTTCCGCACTGCAAGCAATTAAATAGTTTATTCTCTGTGGGAGTTGCCAGATGATGGCCGAGATGTCCTTTCTGACTGAAATTCTGGCCACACTCCAAGCTTTTACATGTTTTCTCCCTTGTGTGGGTTTGTTCACATGACCCAAACTGCGATTTCTGCCCAAAGCTCTTTTCACGTATGGAAAACACACATGGTTTCTTTCTTGTATGAATTCTCTCTGCAGATGTACCCCTGGAAAGGTTCAAGTTGTCTTTAAAATCTAAGTTCCTTCCACATTCAGGAGAAATGCATTTACTCCTCCCATTTAATTTTTCTATTATTTCTTAGATGGAACTTCCCTGAGAAGCTGAAGCTTTGCACTGTGTCTTCCCCTGAATTTCATTTCCTGTTTCCTTCTCTTCTTTCAGTTGATGTTCAGCTCTTTGCGGCAAAGACTTTCTTGGTTCTCCTTCATTCTCTCTCTCTCGCCAATTACCTTTAAAGAAGAGAAACAGCTTAGCCCAGGCTGACACTAAATGGGTTTCCAGCGTTAAAGAGGTAATTGACAACATGGCAGCAGGGGAATTCTGCATTTGCCCTCCAGAAACACCAGCACCACTCTGTACTGCTCTCAAATCTTTTGCTCAAATCTGGCTGCTGTATGGATTTGGTAGCCACAAGAACTGTTGACCAGCTTTTTATCTCTCCCTCTCTTCCACGTCATACTCCTTTCCATGTTTCTTTTATCCTATAATTCTGTCAGCAGGAATTCTCTAGTTTATATCCCTGTGTAGAGGACTTGGCTACTCAGAAGCACAGCAAGGAAGTGAAAGCCTTTTCCTTTGAGCAGGAATATTTTTGGCAATACACAATTATTCTGAATAAATGTGGTTTGCTACTAGTGATTCTCCAGATGCACTGCTGGACTGCAATTCCCATCATCTGAGAAAGAGGGAGGATGGGAATTGTCGTTCTTTATATACAGAAGGACACAATCAAGGAATAAATATGTGCTTCTGTTGACAAAAACAGGCTGAAGGAAGAAGAGAGCTGATCTCTTGTGAAACAAATGATGCTGGATGACATTCATGGAGAAGTAGCGTTCTAAAGCTTGTTATGCTTTGCCTATGGGACTTGTGGCTATGACTGTGTGTAGCTGGGAGGCAGATTTACCAAAAAATGTACTGAATGAAATCCTGACTGCACAACTGCTTAATGGCTTTGGCATATGCCCTGATTTCAGATTGTTCAGCCCTAGTAGTGGTGAAACCAGCACAGCAGGCTGCAGAACCTGTTCTCCAGGATTGCTTTGCCTTAATACAACCATTAATGTTTCACCTCTTTTTGCACAAAGAATGGAGCAGGTCAAGGCCATGGTCCCTCTAGTTGCTCACTTTGCCCTTCCTTGTGGAACACGCTGCCTCTTTCTGTCTTTTTAACAATTCAGTGGGAGGAACTGGGCTCCCTAGGTGGAGAGCAAGGAATTCAACAAGATTGCTCCTTTGCGGAGCAAAAGACCTCTCCTTTGAGCTCTCACTTCCCAGTAAATATGTTGGTTTTTCATGTTCATGGTTCGTCCTCAGGAGCACATCAGAAACCAGCCAGGCTGGAAGAGGATGGCTTAGCTTGCACAAATACAGCAAGATGGCCAGAAGAGGCTACACTGATTCAAGAGCTCCTGCAAAGTGATTGATTCAGCCAGAAGAAAGAGGAGAAAGAGGAAGACTCAACCAGAGAGGCCACAATTGCCAAGTTTTCCTCCATGACTTCCCTCTGAAGGGCCCTTTGGTTGGGATCCAGCAGGTTCCACTCCTCCTGGCTGAAAAACACAGCTACCTCCTTGAAGGCCACCTGGGAAAATAAACAGTATCTCTGGGCCAAAATTACTAACCCCAGTCAGAACAGAACACTCTATAACTTGGAATTTTCTCAAGACTGTTTGGTATTTCGCACACAACATTTACAGACACCAAGGTGGGCAAATCTAATGGAAGGAAAGGAGAAGCGAATGAATCCTTCAGCCCCACAGAGAAGAAGAGGGGGTGGTCCACCTCACTTGCCCCTTCTTGGCCTCCCAGGGATCCCCACCCCTACCTGATCCAGCCTCAGAGATGTTGTTCTCACAGGGTCAGAAGGTAGACTTGAGGAAGCCTGCCTTGGGCCTGGCTGCCTTCCATTCCCTGTGAGGGGAAAATTGTTACTCTTATTATTCTTATTTATTTATTTATATCCTGCCTTGCTCCTGACAGTGGGACTCAAGGAAGTTAAACAAGATTAAAACAGGACAAATTCAAACTCCATTGAAAGTCTATATATAACATTTAAAAAAGAATTAAACTATTTATAAAGTTCCAACAATTACATGTCCAAATGTTAATATTAAAAATCTTAAATATATTAAAGCTATACTGCCTTAAAACATCTACTTAGCTGATAAAGGCCTGATGGTGCAAAAATGTCTTAACTTCCTATCAGAAGGAAAGGAAGGACGGGGCCATCTTGGGCCCGTTGGGGAGGGAGTTCCCGAGTCTGGGCGCAGCCACTGGGAAAGCCCTCTCCCTTGTTCCTACCAAATGCACCTGAGAAGGTGACGGGAGGGCCTCCCCAGATTACCTTAAAGCTCTACTCAGCTCATAAAGTTTCCTCTGTTACTAATTTGTATCCTTCCAAGCTCATTCCAGAAAACTGAAAGCCACTGGGTTGGGAGGTTGGCAGGGATACTAAGACATATGAAATACCTTTAGAAACACATTTTGCTTAGTTAGTTCATTACATTTTATTCTGGGTAAACTAACTGCTGTATTTTGGAGTATTTGCAGCTCTCAAGGCAGCCTGATGGGTAGCCAGCCCCATGTACAGTGCATTGTCGGGATCTTATCAGGAGGTTACCTGGAAAGTTCATAGTGGGTGAATCAGTCAAGGCAGGCCCCACTTTCGCCGAACCTTACAATTTCTACTGAGAAGGAGGAACTCTGAGGACTCTAAGAGGAGGAACTAAGAGGATGCCCATGGTACTAACCTGCTCCTTAACACATAGTGCAACACCATCCATGGCAGGCTGCTTATCCAGTTCCCAAATCCAAGAACCACCAATCCACTCAATCTCCATCTTATCAGGACTCAGCTTCTGTTTATTGGCCCTCACCCATTCTATTGCAACAGCCAGGCACCAGGTCAGCCCCTGCATAGCTCCAAGTCACCAAGATAACAAGGAGAAGCAGAACTGATGGGATGTAACATATTGTTGGCACCCATCCCCAAAGTTTCCTTTTGTTAAGAAAAAGATCTCTTAGGTTTAAAATGTGGAAGTTTGAGAATTCCTGGAGAATGGAGAATTCCCAGCATACTGGAAGAGGAGAAATATTATCCCCATCTTTGAAATGTGAAAAAAGAGGACAGAAAGAATTAATGCCCAGTCAGCCTGACATCAACACTGGGAAAAATTATAGAGCAGATCATTAAAGAGGCAGTTTGTAACCACATAGAAAGGAATGCTGTGATCACAAAAAGTCAATATGGATTTCTCAAAAACAAGTCATGCCAGACGAATCGTATCTTGTTTTCTGACAGAGTTGCTAGCTTAGTAGATGAAGGAAATTCTGTGGATATAGCACATCTTGACTTCAATAAGGCATTTGATAAGATCCCCCATGGTATTCTTGCAAACAAGCTAGTAAAACGTGGGCGACTCAATGCTACTGTTAGATGGATTGTAACTGGTTGACTGACCAAACCCAAAGGGTGCTCACTAGTGGCTCCTCTTTATCCAGGAGCGAAGTGACTAGTGGGGTTCCACAGGCTTCTGCCCTGGGCCCAGTGCTATGCAAAGTCTTTATCCATCATTTGGATGAGGGATTTGCAGATGACACCAAATTAGGAAGGGGAGCTAACACCACAGAGGAAAGGATCAGAAGTCAGAATTATCTTAACAGATTAGAGAGCTGAGCCAAGCATAAGATACTCCACTTGGTCAGAAAAAAATGAAATGCACAGATGTAAGATACATAACATCTGGCTTGACAACAGTACATGTGAAAAGGACCTGACATGAGTCAGCAGTGTGATGCAGCAGCTAAAAAAGCCAATGCAATTCAATAGGAGTATAATGTCTAGGTCAAGGGAGTGGTGGTACCACTCCATGCTGTTTTTGTCATACCCCACCTGGAATAGTGTCCAGTTCTGGACACCACAGCTCAGGAAGGACAAGTTGGAACATGTCCAGGGGAGTGTGCCCAAAATGGTAAAAGGCCTGGAAAACATGCCTTATGAGGAGAAGCTTAGAGAGCGGTGTCTTTTTAGCCTGGAGAAAAGAAAGTTATATGCAGGGTGGAGCAAGCCCATTTCCTGCTGCTCCAGAGACTCTCATCATGCTCTTCACATGAAGTGGGGCATTGAGGGTGTTGATGAGGGCCATCAGGTGTTGCACAAGCAGCTACACAAGGGGGTGCTGGTCTACGCTAACAATGTAATAATTTGAAGCCGTACTTTCAGGGAACATGTGACTTTGGTCAGAGAGGTATTGAAAAAACTGTTGCTCATATTAATCCATTGAATAAAAATTAATGGAAGCTATACGGTTTGTTCACAGAGTGCGAGTTATCAATTTACAGGCTCAGGGGAGCAAGCAACGCACCCCACATATTTTAGGTGCACTGGAGAGGGAGAGGCCAAGTCTTGAACAATGCCCCCCTTCGCCCTTCCCCAATGAAGCGGCACCTCTGTGCTCTTCCTGCACAGACCAATTGGAGTTCACTCCCTGGACAGGGTCTGTGGGACCCACCTCTGCCTCAGGGAAGTCAGTGGCCTCTTCCAAAAAGAGATCCTGCACCAGAGAGACCAGTCAAAATTACAAAGAATAATAGTAATAATAATAAGAATCATATTTAATTCTTACCTGCCTCTCTCCATGGACCAAGGCAGGGACCAACAACAGATTAATACATAACAGGTAACATCAGTTTAAAACAGACCATCAATTAAAAACAACAGTTATAATGCAAAATAGCAATTTAAAAGAACAATATAGAAATACCTATCTAAGACAATCAATACATTTAAAATGCACAGGTTCGGGGGTTGCATAACTAGAAAAGGAATGGTGCAGGACAAAAGCTGGGAGGTAGCTGGGATCTTCTTTTCTTTGATTCTTCCAAGAAAGTGTGGGACAATAAACTGGGAGGGATTTATATTAAAATTTTTAAGTATCAACAAGAGAGGCTCCCACCTGCTGCTCTTCCTGCTTCTCTTCTGCCTGATTCAGGAAACCCTCTGCCAGGGCCAGGGCCTGGGAACTGGTCTCTGGCCCACATTCCCTCACCCAGCTTGTCAGATCTGGGGGAAGCACAGCCAGGAGCTGCTCCAGGATTAGCAGGTCCAGCGTCTCAGCCTTTGTACGTACTTCAGGCTTCAGCCACCGACGACAGAGAGTGGGGAGTTGGCTGCAGATCTCCCGGGGCCTCTCAGCCTCCTTATACTGGAACTACCGAAAGTGCTGGTGCTGAACCTCTGAACTGACCAGGTCCTCCAGAAGGTTCTTCCGCATGGTTTCTCTTTCCCAGAATCGCCCTCTACTCGCAACCCGAACAGTAGCTTTCATAAACTCTGTGCCTGCTCCGTCTTGCTTCTTCCAGCACTGAGAGGTGCTCCCAGTCAAATTCTGCCTTAAATGAAGAATTTCTCTTGTCTCAGGCCAGATTTTCTCTCACACAAAAGACTGACAAACACCAAGCTCTAAAAAGAAAGAAAGATGTTTTGCAAAGAACTTATTATGAACACTCTCTTTAGGTAAAGAAATGCTTTAAAATCAAATTTAAAGCTGGAAACTGGCTTCTCTTTCTATATAGAAAGAACTAATAACAACCGAAGGAGAAGCTAGAAGTTATATCTGGGGACAAAGAGTGTTCATCTTGGCCAGACTCAAAACTTCACACAGCACAGCATTTTGATCCCTTGCTCTCTCCCTAAACGTTCCCCTCTCTTGGTTTTCCCTTCCTCATGCCTACCACGTCCCCCTTAAACAGGTCTGTTTGATTATCTGCCTGCAGGTAGGTAGTTCTAGAGTGCCTCCTGAGCCACCCTAAAACGAGTCGCTGCCTGGGGGGAAATGAGACGATACCTCTGCCACCCCCTGCCTCAAACCTCACTGCAACATTGAAGACGGGAGAGTGTCTTGATGAAGAACTGAAGCAGCAGGTTAGTTCACGGCCTCCGTGAATGCACAAGTATGAGTGAGCCTCTTTGAAGTCGGCCAAAGTTTAACCATCATATTTAAGGTGGCTTCATCTCTACAAAGCAAACAAATTCAATTCAGGAAGGGATATGAAGTAGATTCCTTTCCTTCCTGTTCACACACCATGCAGCATCCTTTGTTTTCATCTACATGGTTTTACTTTATTTGATGTCTTCAAATTGTTTTTATTGGTTTTTTTCATGTCATAAATTAGGAATTGTTCCTTATAATACAAATAGAATGACAAAGCCTGTCCAGTTACCATACATGCTTGTTGGACCTCATATGTAATCGAGGACAGGTCTGGGGGCCAAAATTATATATTTTGATATAATGTGTGGATTCACTGAGGGTAAAACTTTGGGGCTCAGCACTGGGCACCTTGATTCCCTTTTGTAGAGAGGCAAAAGTGCCAGCACTGCCTCCGGGGTCTTTTGCCCCAGTTGCTGCCGTTTTCCCATCCAAGCATTGCAAAAGGCTGCCAGTGGGAGCAGAGGGGTTGGGTGCTTCTTTTTGTTCTCCACAAATGGATAAAGATCTCAAGGCAAGAGCTCAGTCCATCTTTGGAGAACCTAAAAGAAACTCCCACCACTTCCACTCCCCTTGCCCCAGCAGGGAAGCACCAAAGAGCCATGACAGAGAGAACAGGGTGGCGGAATCTGTTTGCCAAACCTTCAACAACTCCAACTCCTATTTTTCTATTGTTGCACTCTGACCCCTTCATAAATAACAAATGTATTGTTGTTGGTGTGTGACTTCAAGTCATTTCCAATTTATATGTTCAGTTGGGGTTTGCTTTGCCTCCCTCAGAGGCTGAGAGAGTGTCACCCACTCCAGGTCACTCAGGGATTTCTATGGCTAAAGATGGATTTGAAGCCTAATCTTAGTGCATCACTTTAACCACTTTACCACACTGGCTCTCAGCATATGTATACAATATATAATATGTAATGTATATATATATTTTATGTTTTATACATACACACATATACATACACACACACTTTTATACATATATACATATGTTCTAGTGATAACAAATCTACTATAATAAAATGATGACACAAGGGATTTCATCATCATCATGTGAATCATCAGCCTACCTAGATTGGCAGAACATAGAATATATTTATTGTATTAGGTTTAAACTTATCTACTTACCAGATATGTGTATTAATTAGCATATTAATATCAATGTATATCAAATAACCCTAATAACATTATTACTTCAATTACTAGTATAACTTAATAGTATAATTACTAATACCAATATG
Source organism: Iguana delicatissima (assembly GCA_948472985.1). Lineage (NCBI taxonomy): Eukaryota > Metazoa > Chordata > Lepidosauria > Squamata > Iguanidae > Iguana > Iguana delicatissima. Next base: position 2,707 of record CAOKZL010003680.1, on the reverse strand, counting down.
CTTGTATATTACTTGATAATAACTATTTTACTATAGTAAAAGGCTAGCTCAAGGCATTTCCTCACCACTATGTGAACTATCAGGTTATTCAGCCTGATAGAACATGAAATATATTTATCTAACCAGGAAATGTTAAGTATTAAAAGTTACCATATATTATCATAACACTATAGGTTTTTACTTTGAAGCCAGTGGGAACGGGGAGATTCCTACCAACTCCTCAGGCTCCAAGGGCCCTGAAGAAGCGGGGGAGGGATTTCCGACTGACAGGCGCGGCTTCTGACCCAGTGGCATGAGAGGGAACCCCCTGCTGGACCTCTCACTTCTGCTCCGCCCCTGAATGCACAGGAGCCCCCTCCAACCTCCCCCTTGGCAACCCTGTTATTAGACTGAACCCTCAATGTGGTATTAATACAAACATCCTGAGAAGAAGAGGGGGAGAAGAGGGGACTCACCAGGCCCCGCTGGCTGGGAAGGACGGAGTCCCCCCACAGAGAGGGAGGGAGGGCTACCACCTTCCTGGAAAGCAAAAGGGGAGCGAAGTAGTTTCCACGCCCCTTTCTTCTGCCCCCCACCAATATGCAGAAGGCTCTCTCCTCAGCTCCACCCTTCATGGAGAAGCTCTGCATGGGAAGGAAGGGAGACCAGGCAAAGGAATATTTTGGGGAGTGTCTGCATTTAGATAACACCCCACCCCTCATTCCTTCCCCCAGATGATGCCTCTCCAATCCTTCTGAGGGTTGGGGTCTGACTTCTTCCCCCAGCCTCCTCTTTCTCCTCCCTGCAACAGCCTCTTCTCTTGTTATTCTTGTTGCTGTGTGCCTCCAAGTTGTTTCTGACCTACGTGGCCCTAATATGAACTGATCGTGGCACTTTCTTGACAAGATTTGTTGAAAGCGGTTTTTAGTTTGCCTTCCTCTCAGGATGACAGAGAGTTACTTACCTAAGGCCAGCCAGTTGGATTCCATGGCTAAACTGGCATCTGAACTCTGGTCTCCAGAGGCACGGGCCAATGCTCAAACCACAATGACATGCTGGCTCTCCCAATTCTCTCCCGTCTCCTAAAATGAAGAGCTCCCTCCATCCTGCTTTCCAGGTAGAGAGAGGCTTAAGATTCTCTCCTGGGGAAAATGTTCAACATTCTTTGCCTCTTTGAGGGAGAAACTCTTTTCTCTGCTTCCTAATTCTCTTCTTTCCCACTTTTAAACTGCATACCTGCCATTCATGGATAACTCATGCCTTCTGGCATCCCATAATAGTCCCCCGCCTTTCCAGATGCCCCATAAACACATGCTGAGCCAAGTCCAGAGCCAAATACGTCCCTGCGCACACACGTGTCCAGCAAGGATAATCTCCCCTCTGAACCCCTCCCAAATATCTCAGCCCCATGGAGAGACCCCCAAGAGGGGAAAACAGGCCTGACAGCTGAAGCAGCATCAATGCCTCTTGGGGCAAAGAGAAGGAGAGCTTCCTTTCTTTTACTGCAGTAACCTCCCATCAAGGCTCCCTCCCTCCAGTCCTCCACCCCCCCAGCCATGACACCAAAATTTGAGGGCTGTCACATACCTTTCTTACCACTCCTCTGGCCTCTTCCATGCACTGCTTTCCCCTTCTTACCCTTTCCTTGGTGAGGAAAGCAAGAGACACATCCCTCTTATTCTTCCCCCTTATTAACATTTCCTGACCCTCTAGAAAGCTGAGTTCAGTGCTTCGAGGACTGAAGGGGCATCCCTTTTTCTCTCCTTTCTTCCTTCCTGCAAACCTATAATTGGAAAACAAATGTACTCTCAGGAAGATGAGTAGAGTCACTGTGGCCAAAGGGTTGGTTCTCGGTTTAATCATTCCTAGTGAACAGTCCTGTCAATTCTGATACATTTCTTTGAATCATGGCTTCACAAAGAGAACAAAAAAGCCAAATTCCTTCTTATTTTTGAGGGAGAAATTATTCTTCATTCACCAAGGATGTCTCTCAGTTGGTTCCTGGAAGACTTACTCCAAGGAAAGTCCATTTAAGACTTTGGCCTAAATGCTGGATCTCGACTTCTGCAATACTGACTGAGAACAGTGAAACTTAAATTAGCCATGACTAAATTGTTTCATTGACTTCAAAGGGTTTACCCAAATCAGGATTTTTGGCAAGTTCCTCCTACTTTGGAAAAAAGAACTATTTTCCATTCACTCTTTCCTGTTTTTTTCATCATGTTACTTTGAAAGCATCAAACTATAATAACCACTGATATTTACAAGCACTGATAAACCCAGATTAGTCTTTGAATACCCTCATTCTCCCTGCCACTTCTCGGGCAGTTTTTTTTAATTTCCCAAACTAGAGATCTCCCTCCCCAAAAACTCCCAAGGCATTCCCACCGGAATCCTGCAAGAGAGAAAGAAGGAACTCCTCCACTGATTCACAGGGGCATTTCTGCATTTTTTGAAGTTTGTAAAATGACTCTGAGGTGATCTTGGACCAGCCGCTCTCTACCTCACTGGGTTGCTATGGAGATAAAAGAGGAGTCCATGACCAGGTGTATCTCCTTCTGACATTTACACTGAGGGCTTGTCTTCCATTTTGCCAACTGCTTCCCCCTCGCCCCCGCCAACAACAAAATTTACCTTTTGTGATTCACATTTGTCGCTGTGTGTTACAGATGGCTATTGTCAATCCTAGATTTAATTTCCTTTTCTCAGTCCTTCATCTGAACAACAC
>CAOKZL010003679.1:0-77515 GCA_948472985.1 Iguana delicatissima | reverse complement strand
GAGGCCGATTTATCCAAGGTCTGGGCTTCCGTGGCTGAGGGGGGACTCAAACCCAAGTTTTCCAGAGTCCTAATCCAACACTCAAACCAGGACACCAAACTGTCTCCCCAAAGCCTTTCTTCAGATCTTGCCTTGCTATGGCCTTCCTTTGAGGATGAGAGAGTGTGTCTTGCCCAAGGTCACCCAGTGGGTTTCCATGGCTGAGAGAAGGTAGGACAGGTCCACCAATTCATGTGGTACAGTCTGTTCCTCTCTGTTGGGGCTCACCTACCTCCTCTTACCTGATAAACTATCAAGCAGGGAAAGAGAGTTTCATTTATATGCCCAGGTTTCAAACACTTAACATCTGACTCATGGCTTTTTGAGATATGTCTGCAGCAAAAGGATAAACAAGGAAATGATAGAGTTGCTGTGTGGAGAAGATTGTTGAGTGTTAACAGGGGGAAGAGAAAAGGGAGAACTACTCAACACCTTCTTTGCCTCAGTTTTCTCCCAAAAAGGATAGAGATACTCAACCTGGGGGGTGGGAGCAAGTGGGGAAATGGAGGAAATGCAGCACAGAATAGGTAGAGAAGTAGTACGGGAATACCTGGCTACACTAGATGAATTCAAGTCTCCAGGGCCAGATGAATTACATCCAAGCATATTAAAAGAACTGGCAGAAGTCATTTCAGAGCCACTCACAATAATCTTTGCGAACTCTTGGAGAACAGGAGAAGTCTCAGCAGACTGGAGGAGGGCAAATGTTGTCCCGATCTCCAAAAAGGGGGAAATAGAGGCGTCAGATAATTGTCTGACATCAATACCTGGAAAGATCCTAGAGCAAATCATTAAACAGTCAATTTGTATTTACTTCGGCCCTTTCCGCACCTTACCTTTTTCCAGTGCTGGGGTGCGGGGATCACACACGCAGCCTCTGCCGAGAGACTCTCCCTTCCCTGCTGCTTCAGCTCTGCACGAGCTGCCTGCTTGTGCGAGAGCCCCGCTTCTTCCTTCCGCAGTGCAGCGTGGGACCTTCCCAGGCTGCACTGCGGCAGGAAGCGTGACCAGCCCGGCTCCAGAGGCTCTGCATGCCAGGTAAGTGAGTGCAGGGCCCGGAAGCAATGTGCGATCGCACACCATTTTCAGCTTCTAGCGAAACATGAAAAGGTGCGCGATCGGCTGCTGCCGGCCCCTAGAGCGTCGTGCAAATTTGAGTGTGTTGTGCAGATTGCTCCTTACAATCGTGTGACGCTCCAGGCCCTCTTTCGCATGGAAAATGCTGCACGAAAAGGGCCTTAGAAAGCAATACCATCATCACTAAAAGTCAATATGTATTTCTCAGAAATAAGTCATGCCAGACTAATCTTCTCTCTTTTTACAGGAGAGTTACAAGCTTGATAGATGAAGAGAATGCTGTGGATGTAGCATATCTTGACTTCACTAAGGCCTCTGACAAAGTTCCCCATGACATTCTTGCAAAGAAGCTAGTAAAATGCGGGCTGGATGGTGCTACTGTTAGGTGGATCTGTAATTCATTGACCGACCGAACTCAAAGAGTGCTCCTCACCAATGGCTGCTTTTCATCCTGAAGAGAAATGACGTGTGGGTGCCACAGGGTTCTGTCCTGGGCTCAGTGCTATTCAACATCTTCATCAGTGACTTGGATGAAGGAGCAGAGGGCATGCTGATCAAATTTGCAGATGACACCAAATTGGGAGGGGTTGCTAATACCTCAGAGGACAGGATCGAAACTCAAAATGACCTTGGAAGACTGGACAGCTGGGCCAAAGCTAACAAAATGAATTTCAACAGAGAGAAATGTAGGCAGAAAAAAATGGAATGCACAAATATAGGATGGGAGATGCGTGGCTGGGTAGCAGTATGTGTGAAAGGGATCTAGGAGTCTTCGTAGATCACAAGCTGAACATGAGTCAGCAGTGTGATGCGGCAGCAGAGAAGGCCAACACGATCTTGGTTGCATCAATAGAACTATGGTGTCTAGATCGAGGGCGGTAATGGTACCATTCTATTCAGCATTAGTTAGGCCTCATTTGGGATCCTGTGTCCAGTTCTGGGCACCTCAATTCAAGAAGGATATAAACAAGCTGGAAAGTGTCTAGGAAAGGACAACCAAAGTGGTGAAGGGTCTGGAAACCATGAAGCCCTATGAGGAACGGTTTAGGGAGCTGGGCATGTTTAGTCTGCGGAAGAGAAGGTTAAGGAAGGACATGATAGCCATGTTTAAATATTGGAAGGGATGCCATGTAGAGGAAGGAGAGGGCTTGTTTTCTGCTGCTCCAGAGACCAGGACAAGGAGCAATGGACTCAAGCTGTAGGAAAGGAGATTCCACCTGAACCTCAGGAAGAACTTCCTGACAGTCAGGGCTGTCCGGCAGTGGAATCTGCTGCCTCGGAGTGTAGCGGAGTCTCCTTCCTTGGAGGTTTTTAAGCAGAGGCTAGACGGCCATCTGTCAGGAATGCTTTGAGGGTGTTCCTGCATAGCAGGGGGTTGGACTGGATGGCCTGTGTGGTCTCTTCCAACTCTACATTTCTATTATTCTATGAATCTCAAGAGGAACTTCCTGACAGCCAGAGCTGTCCAGCAATGGAACATGCTGCCTTGGAGCCTCCTTCCTTGGTGGTTTTTAAGCAGAGGCTGGATGGCCATCTGTCGGGAGTGATTTGATGTGTGTTCTTGTACTGGTAGGGGGTTGGACTGGATGTCCTCTGGTGTTTCTTCCAACTCTATGATTCTATGAGGACAGGTGTGGGAGAAAGTCTCCCGCCTGGCCTCTTGCATCTGGCCAGAGAACCAGACTCAGCTAACAAGGACAAAGAATAAAGTTAGGAGGTAAGGGGACTTAGGTTGGTGCTGGACTCCCCTTTGCGAGAGGTTTTTGAAAAGAGGTCAAAGGCCCACCTCTCAGGGGCCCCTTTGGAGGGGTTGGACTAGATGGCCTGGAGGTCCCTCCCAGCTCTGCGTTTCTGTGCAAAGACCAAGCCCTCCAGATGGCAAAATGAGGAACAAAGTCAGCTTGGAAGACCCGTTCCCCCTCCCTTGAGTCCTTCCTGGCCCTTTGTCCAAAGCACCGCTGGGCCCCTTTGCCCCGGCCTGAACCACGATGGAGTCCGTCTCTGCTGTGCTGCTCCGCTTCTGCCTCAGATCAGAGGACTGGGCCAAAACTGGGTCAGCAGAACCAGCAGCGTCAGCCCTGGATTTCACCTGTCTCTGCAATCCTGGGAGGTTATGCTGAAAGAGCCAGCCAGCCAGATGATTGCAGGGTAGTGCCTGCAGGGGTGTTTATCTCCATCTACTCACTGGCTGGCTGGAAATCAGAGTGCCCCTGAGCATGGATAAAGAGCATAGTTATATCCCGGACAAGGGGCCTCTTCTGGGAGGCCAAGGCCAGTCTAAATCCTCCTTCCTTGCCGCATTCAGCCATCATCTGCCACCGGCTCTTGGCATCAGCTGCGCTCAGTCAGGGTGGCAACAGAAAGGGAAGCCAAGGGTTGGCACTGGGAGCCTGTGGACAGGGGCATGGAGCTTGTTAGTTTATCAGAAGTTCACTTTGTCTTCCCTTCCGAAATGAGACCACAGAGCTTCAGCTTCCTCCCTTGCAACTGCCCACGCAAGGGGACTGTGGTCCCCCCAAGCTCTCCCCGGTACACCCCTCAGTCTGTAGAGCGCACCAGATCCCCTCTGATCTCGGAAGCCACGCAGGGGAGGCCCCGGGGAGTACCTGGATCGCAGAGCACTGACGAGTCCTGGGTGCTGCAGGCTGTGCTTCAGAGGAACAAACGGGCAAAGCCGCCTCTGCGTCACATTCCTTGCCTGAAAAAACCCTATAAAATTCAGGGGGTCTCCAAATGCAGGTGCAGGACGAGCCCGGGCTGCCCGAGGAGACCCCTTTCCCCGACTCCGTTTTTGACTGCCGTTGTTGCCGGGCACCTTCAAGCGGCTCCTGACTCCTGGTGACCCCAGGGCTAACCGGTCATGTTTTTTTCGTGACAAGATTTGATCAGAGGAGGCCTGCCGTCTTCCTGGGAGCCCACTGAGAGGGTGGGATTGTCACCCGGGGGCCCGGGGCTGAGCGGGGATTCAAATTCTGTTCCGCCAGAGCCCAGGTCCCGAACTCAAACCACGACACCACGTTGCCTCCCATGTTATGTGCCCTCGAGTCAGCTCTGACTTATGGTGACCCTCTCACGGGGTTTTCCTAGCCAGATTTTTTTCTTTTTATTTTGAGGAAATTCACCGCCCTTGCATTCCTCTGAGGCTGAGAGAGTGTGATTTACCCAAGGCCACCCACTGGGTTTCCGTGGCTGAACAGGGATACGAACCCATGTCTCCCAGAGTCCTCGTGCAACACTCAACCCATGGCACAAAATTGTCTCCCTTATTCAGATCTTGCCTAGCCGTGGCCTCCCTCTGAGGCTGAGGGAGTGTGTCTTGGCCACGGGTTTCCAGGGCTGAGCGGGGATAGGAGAGGATCCCCCGGCTGAGGTGGTTACAGCCTGTTCCTCTGTGTTGGGACCCACGCGCCTGGGAAACCATCAAGCAAGGAGGGAGAGTTTTGTTTGTATGCTCTGGATTCAAACATTTACAATCTGACTCATGAAGATGAGCGTGGGAGTCTCTCTTCTGGCCGGAGAACCAGACTCTGTTAACAAGGGTAAGAGGTAAGGAGGCTTCCGTGGGGGGCTGGACCCTCCTTCGCTGGAGGTTTTTAAAAAGAGGTCACACTCCCACCTCTCAGGGGCCCCTTTGCAGAGGCTGGACTAGATGGCCTGGAGGTCCCTCCCAGCTCTGTCGTTCTGTGTTTCTGTGCAAAGACCAAGCCCTCCAGGTGGCTGGGATTGGGGGGACAAAGTCAGCTCAAGAAAGCTCATCCCCCCCTCACACCCCCAGCCCTTCCAGGCCCCTTCTCCGAAGCACCGCTGGGCCTCTTTGACCCAGCCTGAACCACAACGGAGTCCAGAGTCCGTCTCTGGCTCTGCTCCGCTTCAGCCTCAGCGTTCCTCCTTGGGTGACCAGGTTAGCAAGGACTGGCCGTACCGTGCTGTGGTTGGGGGAATGAGCAGCGTATATTTTCCAGGAAAAAGGGATGAAAAGGCAGCTAAGAGGCAATGCAACAGGAGTGACTCTTTTTGTAACAAGCAACCATTTGCTACGGAACAACAACCATTGCAACAGGAGACCCGGGCAGGGAGTGAGACGGGTGGACTTCCTCAGAAAGCGTAGCTTCCTCCAGCCGGTCCTGGTGGCAAAGGAGGCCGGTGGCTGCCTGCCTTGGCCTGCCCAACGCCCCCTCCCACCGACTTCGTGCACTTGGGGTCCGGGGCTGGGATTTTCCGTGCCCAGCGTGGGCTTCGTCACCAGACAGCCAGGGCTTGGAAGCCTCTGTTTTCGGCCTGGGGACTTTCCCTGATCGGGGCCAATCACAGGCTGTGGGGATGCCTGGTCATCAGTTGCCGGGCAAAGAAGGCATCGCTTTTGCAAAAACCAGGACTTGTTCGCATCACTGAGAAGCGCCGCAGGCTCCAGCAGGCTAGAAGGAGAGAGGAGGGTGCTGGCAAGGGGCCCCCTGCCCCGTTTCTCCTCCGCTCTCATTCCCTGGAGCACTGCGCTCCTTAGACCTTTCTGCTCCTGGAAGCAGAACCCATCTGCCGCCGGGCCCCTGTTCCTCTCCTGCAGGGCCCCCTTGGTCCTCCGTCCCAGCCCTGCAGAGATGCAGATGGAGGCAGCGTCCCCATGTGCAAATAAGCAGTCCTATACAGCCTCCCCTGGGAGAGAGCTTCAGCGGCCTGCAGTGGTGCTGTGACTGAGAAGCTCTCCCCAAAGATCTTACAACTCAGGGCAGCTCACAGAGGGACTTTGCCCCTGCTAGGCTACTCTCGTATTGATATAATTCTGCCATGGCTCATCTTTCATGACACCAGACCTCAGCGATTAGTTTCTGGTTCCTCATCTGTGTGAAACTTTGAAGCAAAGTCCACATAAACCCCAAGACAATGCTTGTTCTTGGTGGTTAAATATGTTCTGCAAAAAAGCCAGAATTGTCCTGCAGCATGTTGTTTAGCTAAAAATGAACTTCATCTTCTTCAAGAGGTGAAAGAATTTGTTGATGCTAGGAGAGGTCTGGGTGCTCCCTGCCCTGAGATTTTTACCTTCTGGAGAGGCCAAATGGAACGAGGGCAGATTCTTATAGCAGGACAACTCTAGCAATGGGCCCAGGATGGGTAACAGGGCATCCCTGGGAGAGCAGTGATGGAGAAGAGGGCAAACAAAAGAGGAAAATTTCAAAGGGGAAATGGAAGGAAAAACAATGGAGTCTGTGGCTTCTTTTCAAAACACGTGTGCAGAGCCTTCAAGTCTTGAGTGGAGAGGCCTTTGCTGCCCAGCCAAGTACGCCCCACTGTTTGACAATCTATGAATTGTCTTCAGAGACAAACCACTCTTGAAAACAGCCGGCCAAGAAATCCTCTGGAGAGGGTTACCAAAAATCAGAACCAGCTTGGAAGCATCAGTGAGCCAGGGTGGTGGAACAGTTTAAAATGCTGAACCAGGACTCAGGGAGAGCAGGGTTTGAATTCCTCTAATTCAGTATTGGAAACCCCCTCGGTGACCTTGGGCAACTCACCCTCTCTCAGCCCAAGAGGAAGGCAAGGGGAAACCTCCTCGGAGTAACCCTTTCCAAGAAAACCCAGTTTTTTAGAGGCCATACAGTGGAATGGTTTGAGTGCTGGACTCATGGGGAGCAAGGTTTGAATCTCTTTTGCACAGCCTTGGAGACCCCCGGGTAGCCCTGGACAAGTAACACTCTCTCAGCCTCTGAGGAAAGCCAGAGTGGCAGACCCCCCCCCAGAAGAAATCTGGCCCAGAAAACCCTTTGAGAAGGGGGCCAGAAGCTAGAGCTGACTTGGAGGCATGTGGCAGCAGCCACCACACATGCCAAAAGGCTCCAGTGGGAGAGAAGGAGAAGAGCTTGGACTGCGGGTGAGATGAGGCATGCTCTGGAAGAAAGGATAGATCATAAAATGCCCCCAAGAAGCAAGCAGACTTCCAATTGGCCCACATTTCAGAAAAGGGACAAAAAGAACAGAGTCTTGTGGAACTCGAAGGAGTACAGCATTTTATTTGGCATAAGTTTTGGCAGACATGCTTCATCACAATGGGGAGTGGGTTCTCCCATCCAAACAGCTCTTTGGGGCTGCCTGCAAGAGACCGCTTGCAAGTCTTTCTAGGAACTCCAGAAACGGGACTGAAGGAGCCGCGCAACGGAAGAACCATCTGTGCCACACGGAATCAGAGAATCACGGAAGGGACCCAAAGGGCCATCTAGCCATGTTGCACTAACAGCACAAGGGCCTCGCTCACAGGAAGCAATTCTTTCCCTCTGTCCTGTGCTGTACCTGGTTCTCGATACTCCACTTGGGGGGTAAAAAAAAGGGGGGCTGTAACCAAATTGGAATGGATTTGGAGGAGGGGAACCGAGACAGTCCATGCAGGAAACCAGCTCTATGTGAGAAGGCTGAAAGGCACGAGAGGGTTCCTGAAATTTGAGAGGGGGCAGGAGGAATCCAAGCCGAGGCTGGTGGGAACTGGAGAGGGCCAGGGAAGTTCTTTGGGTGCGTGGAAGGGGAGGAAAGCTCGCCAAGGGAAGAGCAGCCCTGATGAGAGGGGATGGAAGTTCAGAAGGAAGCTGGAGTGGATCCTCCTCTGGGAAGGAGCGGAGGAGCTTCCTCTTGCTCACCTGAGATGGAGGGCAAGGAGAAGAGTCTGTCAGAGAACCACCCCCATCCTCTGGAAGAACCAGACCCCTCCCAGGGCCTCCCCAACTCTCTCTTTCCCCCGTGTTTCCCTCCACCATTTATTTGCTGCCTTTCTCCCAGAGTGGGACCCAACACAAAAGGAATCAGTTAAACCCCAACAATAAAATTCTAAAAAAGAAGTCAGATCATCAAATTAGCATGAAAAAATTTATGAAGCATTACTGAATTTTTAAAAATAAAGCCCACCCCCCACCAATAAGAATCCTCTCTTTGAGTCATTTTATATCAAAATCCTGCGTGAACGAAAAGGTCTTTGCTGCCAGGTGAAAGGAGAACAAGGGGGCCAGCCTTGCTCGTCTCGCCTCCCATGGCAGGGAGTCCCAGAGGGTGGGAGCGGCCACTGTGAAGGCGTCCTCTCCTGGTCCTGGCCAACGGAGCCTCTGAGGGTGGTGGGACTGAGGGAAGCCCTCCCCTGAGGATCTGGAGACTCTGGCTGGCTCGCCTGGAGGGAGAGACCGCCTTCCCAGGCCTTCTTTCATGATCCTGTTTCTCTGTTTCTTCCCCCTTCCTCTCGTGCGCTGTTCTCCTCTCTTTCTTCCTTCTCCCTCCAGCCGCCTCTTTGGGGCTTCCTCCACGCTCTTGTCTCAAAGGCAACAACCTCCCTCCCACTCCCCCTTTCAATCTGCCCCCTAACCCTCCTGCAGCTCCCCTTCCTTCCTCTTCCCGCCCTAGGCAACCTGAAGGCACAGATCCCCACGCTGGAGGAAGGCCTCCTTACAGCTCACCCGTCCGTCCAGCTGAGGCACAGCCTTCCCGGGCCACAGGAAGGAAAGGAAGGAAGGAAGGAAGGAAGGAAGGAAGGAAGGAAGGAAGGAAGGAAGGAAGGAAGGAAGGAAGGGACCAAAGTGGGACTCACAGGCCACGCTCGCCCAGCCTCATGGCCTTGAAGAAGAAGACGGTGCCCGTGACGATGCCCAGGATGCCAAGGGCCAAGCCCAGGCCGCAGAGCACGTTCTCCATCGTCTCGGGGAGGGGGGTGGGCTCCTTCGAACCTGAGAAGTGGGGAAGAGACAAGGCACAAATTCCATGTGTGTGTGTGTGTGTGTGTGTCCCCCCACTCCCGTGCCCATTGGTTTCTTTGGGGGGAACCTGGAAATCCTCCCTCCACCACCTCCACCACCTCTGACCCCGGAGATCTTTGTTCCAGGAAATCTAGGCTCCAGTCTTTTCTCCTTCGACTCCCAAGAAATGTTCTCTTTTCATGGCCCATCATCCCCAAAGCTGCCTGGAAACGTCATTTTGAATTTTGATCCCGTCCTCTGGTGTACTAGCAACCCCTCCCAATTTGGTGTCGTCTGCAAATTTGATCAGCATGCCCTCTATTCCTTCATCCAAGTCACTGATGAAGATATTGAGTAGCAACGGGTCAAAACCCAAAGCAGTTTAGTAGAACTAAGAAGGAAGAACTTGAAAATGGAAGATGGTACACTTTTTGAGCAGAGAGCCAGTGTGGCGTCATGGGTTGGGGTACTGGAGTAGGACCTTGGTCAAATCACACTCTCAGCCTCAGAGAGAGGTCATTGTGGTGAACCTCCTCTGAATAAATCTGGACCAAAAAACAAAACAAGACACCCCAGCTAGGAGAAGCAGTGTTCTGTATTGGGCTAGGACTCTCAGAGATGAGGGCTTGAATCCCCACTCAGCCATGGAAACCCACTAGGCAACCTTGGGCAGGTCACACTCTCTCAGCCCCAGAGGAAGGCCATGGCTGGAAACCTCTTTTGGGTGGAGCCTGCCAAGAAAACCATTGCTAGATACACCTTAGGGTGGCCAGAATTTGGAAACGCCTCGAAGGTGCTCATAAAGGGGCTGGGGAGCCGCTCACTCTCTTCCTCAGCTCTCAGCAACGGAACGTACCCAGCAGGAATGCAGATATGCCTCATTTTCCTGCCTTGCTCTGCACTGGGGCATTTGCTCATTCTCAGCCCAGAACCTGGGCTTCGGACTCCTAAAGCCTAGAGGAAGAAGGGGCCCAAACCCTGCGGACTTACGCCAGACCCTGGTGAGACCCTCAGGGACCCCCCAGTGCTCCACGCGGCAGGTGTAGACGTCCCCTTCCTGCGGGATGAAAGTCAGGTAGGAGAACTTGCGGAAGGTGAAGTCCGCCCCGGGGTAGAAGTCTGTCTCCTGGACCCCCGTGGAGACCCCCTCCCCATTCTTCAGCCAGGAGATGGTCAGCACCGGAGGGAAAAACTGGTCCACGAAGCAGACGAGGACGTTGGGCTCTCCCAGCTCCACGGGGTCTTTGGGGTAGACGGTTGCTGAAGGAGCCACTGAGGAGAGAGAGACCAGCAGGAGAGTTGGGATCCCCTGGGCCCCAGGTCCTCCTCATTCCCCTGAGCTGTCTCCAATTTGTCCCCCCGCCCACCGTGGACCCCAGTGAGAACTCAAGAGCTGTCCACTAGCGCACTCAGGTCAATGGGGCCGGGGGAGAAACGGCTCTTGCGCTGCTCTGTGATTAATCCTTGGAACGCAAACAATGGCCTTCCATGGAACAGAGTGACATTATTACTGTGGCCACCTTTTTGTGTGGGACGGGACCTCTGAGCATGTCTAATGTGTAATGAACAGCGTTGCCGGTTGTCTGAGCAACAGAGACCAGAATGGGGAGGGGCTCGGTGTACGAGGAGAAGGACTGTAGGATCCCCAAAGCAGATCCAGAAAGGAGGGGAGGAGAGAGTGCTGGAGAGAGAGAAGGGGGGGCGCGGCTTGGTGTTCTGCTCCCATGCAAAGAGGGGGACATTGTGGGGTGCCTCCCCCCCAAAGAGAGCAGGAAGTTGGGTGGAGGGTGACTTTTTCTTTGAATCTGACTGGACTTTGGATTTTGTCCCTTGTGTCCCCTGGGACAGCTCCAGGCCCCTGAAGGGGCTAAAGGGGAGTGGGGGACTGAAGAGGGGGACAAGCCCCCCAAAGTGGCAGAGGGGAGGGGCAGAGGTCCCCAGCCATCTCCCCCACACCCCGTACCATTCTGCTCCCGGCTCCGGTTGGTGCGGGCCATCATGACCCCCAGGTTGGCCTTCATGACGGCCATCTGGCCCATGCCCCCCTGCGCCTCGAAACTGGTGAAGCGGGTGAAGTCGGGGAGCCTCCAGACGGCCTCCTTCTGGTCCCAATCCACGTGGAGGATCTCCTCGCCGTCAAACTCGAACATGAACTCCCCGGACTCCTTCTTGGTTGTGCCGGAAGGGAAGCTCTCCTGGAAGAACTGCAGCTGGACCAGGACGTCCTCCACTGGGGGGGGAGAGAGTGAGCCTGGGAGGGGGGAGGGGGAGGGCGGCCCCCCAGAAGAGGGGCTTTGGTGTAGCCTCCCTCCGCCCACTGCCAGGAGGAGGCTGTGGGGGAAGGAGGGCCCCTGGGGGATGGAGAGGCTGGTGTCCCCATGCCTTCGCTCTCTAGGGCGAGGCTAAGAGGCTGGCGCTGAAACAGATCCAGAAGGCCAGCCATGGGGCAGAGAACGGATCCCTCCCCACATCCGCTGGCCCTCTTCCCCCAGCTGCACAGCTCAGTGTCCTTGCTTTTCCTTTGGTCATACAGTCTCTCGGGGGTCCACGTTCTCGGGGTCTCTCAGGGACCCCATTTAGCCCCTCGTAGGGGGTGGGGAATCTAGACTCCTGCCCCGGGAGAGTCCGGGTGGAATCTTTTGCCTAGGACCCGATTCCACCCCCGCCCGACCCTGAGGAGTCTTTCTTTCTTTTGAGGGAGGAGATCACCGGTTGCCTCTCTGGGCCACCAAGGAGAGTCATCTCAGAGCGGGGGTGTGTGTCAATTTTGGGAAGACCTGCAGCCAGATGAAGGACGGCGCCCCCAAAGCACGTTGGGAGGACCCCACTGAAAAAGCTCCCCTGGGGACCGAGGGGAAACGGCCCCTTTCCTCCGGAAGATCCCCCCTTCCGCCAGCGAAAAAGCGGAGGCCAAAGCCCCCTGGGCACAACGCTCACGGCCAGACTCCGACGGCCGGGCCTCCCTTCCAGCCCCCCAGACGCCAGGCGTGGGACCCCAGCAGAGCCGAAGCTTCCAGTTGGTGCTGTCACCCAGGGGGGAGGGTCTCAAGTGGGAAACTCGAGGAACGGAGCGTCTCTCTTCCTGTGGCAGGGAGTTCCACAGGAGTCAGGGTCCTCCGGCAGGCGGGGGCTTCCGAGGCGGGAGCGCTGCTTGCCTCAACGCCTCTCCTTCCTTGAAGGGAGACCCCAGACTTTGGGGATGGGTAAAGCGAGGGGTCCCGGGCATCCCCCCTTGCGCTTATTCTCCCCCTCCCGCCCCCATCCCGGGTCCCACGTGGCAGAACGGGGTCCGTCCAGATGGCCCCCGCCGCCCCCCCAACTCGGGGATCCTCGGAGTCGCTTGCCCCCCTTCCCAGTCCGCCGCCCCCCGCCCCAGGCCCCCTCCTCACCTTTCAGGGCTGGGGCGTCCGGCGGGGCCAGGAGGAGGAGGAGGGGGAGAGGCGGAGGGGGGCCCCCGAGGCGCCGGGGGGCCCCCGAGGCGCCGGGGGTGCCGGGCTCGCTCGCCTTCGGCCATCTCGCTCCCTGGCCCGAATCGCTGCGAGCGGAGGAGGAAGGGGGCTAAGTCGAGGGGCGGCGTCCCCGCCCGCCCAGAGAACGAGCTCAGCCAATGAGAAAAAGCGCCGGGCGCGACGAGCCTGTTGCCGGGGGAGACTGCCCCGGGTCCGGGCCGCGGCGGGAGACGGAGAGCGGCCGGGGGAGCGCGGGGGAGCAGAGGAGGCCTCCTCCCGGGGGCGGAGGGAGGAAGGTGGGGGCTCCTGGCTTCTCCTTCCCGGGTCCCCCTCCCCCGGGACGGGACGGGACGGGCTCCGCCGCCCGCCGCCAAAAATTCTTTCGCGGTGGGTTTGTCCTGAACGAGTAGTCAAGTCCCATTGGCTTTACAAAAGCCCCGCCTTGTTGCAGGTGGACACCGCTGGGAGGTCGAGACGGCGGGCCCACCTTCCCTCCCGCTGCACCGGGGTCGCTCCAAGCCCCCCGGTCGATCTGGGGAAACCGGCCCTATCTGTGCCGCCGGGAGCGTCGCTGGGCTCTCCTGCCTGGCGACCGGTGACGCGCCTCCGGGCCTCTGGCGCTGATTGGCTCCCCGCGGCCAGGGGCGGTGCGTGGGTCGCAATTTTTTCCCCGCGGCGGGGCTGAGCCCAGAAAGTCGGGGAGGAAAGGATGTTCGCGGCGGACCGTCGCCCCCTGAGCCCGAGGAAACCCATGAGCGCCCGGGGGTCTCTCCCCTCCCCAGCGGCTTCGGAGGGTCGCGGGCTGCGGCGAGGACGATGGCGCTGGCGGCGGCCCTGGGGGTCTTCTTCCTCCCCGCGGAGGCGGGGGGCGCGGCGGAGCCCCCGGTGAGCAAATATCCCGCGGGGGGTCAGAGGAGGAAAAGGCTTTCACGCCCCCTCCCCCGGTAGGACAGCGAAGGGGGCTTTTATTTCTGGGGCTGGCAGGAAGGAAGCGCGGGGGGGGGGTAACAAAAACAGGAATAGCTTTGGAGGGTGAAGAAGTTTTACAAAAATTTACCAAAGCCCCGCCTCTGGTTCAGGGGAAAACTGCTGGGAGGCTAACGCGGCCCAGAGCACTTTGTCTCCTTGTCTGGATTGGAAGGCGGGCAGGCAGGGACCCCCCCAACACACACGCCCCCCCCATAGCCCCGCTTGCTGAAAGGGAAGGGCCTCGGGGTGCGAAATCGCGCTCACGCGCCCGTGCCTTTCCGTGGGGGTGGGTGCCCCTCTTGTTCCAGAGCAGGGCTTGGAACAGCCCCCCTTCAGAGTAGACCTAGCCGGGCCAGCCCCCCGACCACCCACGGCGATCAACTGGGGGAGACGCAACCTTCCGAGCAGCCCCTGCCAGTCCAGAAGGAGGTTTTCTGCTTGGATCTCTCCCCCCCGCGGGGCCTGGGGTGGTCTCTCGGGGCGGTGGGGGTGCCTTAGGGCGTGGTCTTCGCCCCCTTCTAAGCTGGGAATGCGTTTGATTGTGTTGTGGGGAGTTTTGGGCACGCAGGGGATAATAAAGTGGAATCTCGGAATTATTTCAGCCGCCCCCCAAAAAAGTGGGCTGCTGGCCTGGGAGGGAGGGGTCTCTCCTGGGCTAGGGGGAGGAGAAACCCCCCTCCCTCCCTCCCTTCCTCCCAGTGTCTGGGGCTGTCCGGAGGGACCCCTCCTCATTATATCCTCATTGCACCTCTCTGTGGGATCGGGAGGGTTGCGGGACTTCCCTGCCTGGCGACTGGTGACGCGCCGCCGGGGCTCTGGCGCTGATTGGCTCCCCGCGGCCAGGGGGCGGTGCTTGGGCCGCGCAACTGCTTTCCTCCCCGCTCCGGGGCTGAGCCCAGAAAGTCCCCGTCCGGAGCCGGGGGGGGGAGGGAAGGGCGCGGTGGACCCCCGCCCCGGACCCTGAGAAAACCCATGAGCGCCCGGGGGGCCCTCCCCCTCCCGAGGGGGCTCTCGGGGGTCCCCGGCGGCGGAGAGGGTGGTGGCGCTGGCGGCGGCGGCGGCGGCCCTGGGGCTCTTCCTCCTCTCGGGGGTGGGGGTGGGGGGCGCGGCGGAGCCCCCCGGTGAGGAAATACCCCGTGCGGGGAGGGGACGGGAGGAAGGCTCCCCTTTCGCGTCAGGGGCCGGCCTTAGTTTGGAGGGGGGCTCGGGACTTTTGGGGGATCTTTCCCCAGCCGCTGGCGGGTCCCGCCGCGGAGTGTAACTCGTTCCTTGGAGCTCTGCGGCTGCCGAAGCTCCGGGCCGGAGAGGGGGGCTCGGGCGACCCCTTCGGCGTTCCCCCTCCTTCCCCTGGGGAGACCCCCTCCCTCGGGGCTCTGGAGGGGCCGCTGGTGGCCACGCCCCTCCCTCCTGGGGGGGCGGCCGAGGGGGCTTAGTCCTGAGGCTGGCGGAAAGGAGGGGGCTCCGTGGGAGGAGGAGAGGAGGGCCAGGCACCGGAGCGGGTCCTTCTCCCTTAGGATCGCTCCGGGCTTCCCTTGCGCGCGGGCAGGCGCCTTTGTTGTCCAGGGGGCGGAGGAGGAAAAGGGGGTCTCGCTGGCGTTGGTTGCTCTCTCTCTCTCTCTCTGCCTCCCCCGGGAAAGAGGGAGGGCTGCTGCCCCCTCCTTTGCCCCCGGGAGGGAGGGCAAGGAGGGAGGGGACGCGGGGGCGGAGGCGGGGGGGCCGCTTTCTAGTGGGCCGGAGGACCCCTGTGGGGAAGCCACACCGACCGAGGGAACTGGAGTCTGGGACGCTTTCCTTCCTTCCTTCCTTCCTTCCTTCCTTCCTTCCTTCCTTCCCACAGCGGGGCGGGGGGGACGTTGCCGCCCCCTCGAGCTTCTTCCCCGCGGGAGCGGTCGGGGCTGCAGGCCCGCCCCTCCGGACGCCGCGCAGGCGGCTGTTCGCGCCCGCAGGGGCCAAAGCGTGTCTGTTTTCGCGCTTCGGAGCCTTCGGAGCGCCCTGCCCTCCCGCCCCCCGGGAGGGGGGTCTCTCCATCCCCGACGGCTCCTCCTGAAGGAAACCCCCGTCAACCCCCTCCTTCCTCCTTTTCTGCGCCCCCTCCCCGGGACCTTGGGGGCGGCAGTTGTCCGGTGGGGGCCTCCTCCTCCTCCTCCTCCTCCTCCTCCTCCTCCAGGGGCGAGGTGGCGGCGGGTCCTGCCCCGGGGAGGGGGTTTCGGCCCGGGGGTCGGGACTGGGCTCCGTTTCCGAGAGGAGGTCTGGGCTGGGGGGCGCGCGGGGTCTTTTCCCGAGGCCCCTCCCCCTCCCGCCTTTTGACTTCTCTCCCCTCCCTCCCTCCCTCCCTCCCTCCCCCCCGAGCACTTCCTCTTCCAGGGGAGGGCCGAGTGCCACTACAGCGCCCCCGAGGCCGCCCCCGCCAACGGGACCCCGCCTCCTCCGCGGGTGCGCTACCTCCAGCGGTACGTCTACGGCCGGCAGGAGTTCGTCCGCTACGACAGCGACCTGGGCCAGTTCGTGGCCGTCACGCCCGTCGGGGAGCCCGACGCCCGAGGCTGGAACGGCGGCCCGGCCGCCCTGCAGCTGAGGCGCCTTGAGGTGGAGCGCATCTGCCGGCACGACTACGGGATCTTGGGGCCCTTCGCCCGCTCCCGCCGAGGTGGGTCCAGGCGCTGGGGAGGGGGCGCCCCGGAAGGCCGGGAGGGAGGCTCTACAGCTCCCTGTGGGTGGGATCGTTTTATATTTTATATCAGTTTAAACTAACATAGATCATTCTTAAGTCAATAAAATCAAGTATGATCACCTAACATCTTATTCTATATGCAACACTGGATTTAAACACTGTAAGAACTTCCAAGAATTAGAAATAAGTCTTCTGTATAGGAACTCAACTTTCACTGCAACAACAGATTACACGTTTACTTCACATTTCACACTTCCCGTGTAGCAAAATAAATTCAAAATTAAGAGTCAAAGTTTAAAAACCTATTGTCGCCTATTTGCCTTCGTTTTATTTATTTTTTTTAAAATAATTTTTATTAAGGTTTAAACAAAAAACAAAAAAACGAAATCCACACTTCCAGGCTTAGGTCTTCCAGTTGCAATTGCTTATTTCCATTACATACAAACACAATTTTCATTTTACAGAGAAAAGAACAATGGCGTTATTTCTTCTTAATTTCTTGTACATTTATCTCCTTACCCAATGCAATACTCCTTTCCATTCTTTGTCAAAATTCTGGATAGATTATTCTTCAGAGAAAATGCTAATTTTTCCATCTCTTATCATATCCAGAACTTTTAACTTCCACTCTTCAATACCAATATATTTCTTTTCTTTTCCAGTGTTGCGCATATGTTAGCCTTGATATTAAATACAATAATATCTTCTGATGACTTCTTATTTCCTTTTGTTGCCCTAGTGTATTTAACAGATAAAGTTCCAGTTTCATTTCAAAGTTCAACTTACAAATTCTCTGAATTTCATCATGTACCTCCTTCCAAGATATTTTTGCTATCTTAGATGTCCACCACATATGAAAAAAAGATCCCATCTTTTCGTCACATTTCCAACAATTTGAATTCCCCTTTTTCATTATTTTTTGTAATCTTTCTGGGGTCATATATCATCTATAATACATTTTATAAAAATGTTCTCTTATATTTCAATTTGGCATAAATTTTATACCTGCCTTCCACACTCTTTCCCACGTTTCTAAATCGATTGACTGTCCCAAGTTCTGTGCCCATCTGACCATTGTGTCTTTGCTTCTGATTCCATTTCTCTTTTCAACAATAATCTAATAAATTTAGAGATTCTTTTCTTTTGGTTTCATCGGTAAATCTAACTCATTCTCTTTTTTCTCAGATCCAGATAGTTTTTGGGTTATTCTAAATCTTTCTCTGAGTTGTCCCCATGGAAACCAGTTTAGTTCCTGTCCTTAAGCCTTTAATTCTTCTTCCGTAAACATTCTTGGTTTATCGCCCTCCCATTTCAATATGTTAATAAATGATATGTTAATAAATTTCCTGGTTTTGTTGGGGCGATTTTATAGGCTTCTTGTGGTGAGGTCCATACCAGTAATTTTGTGTAAAATTTCTGCTTTATTGGTGACCAAACCTTCAACAATGTCTTTCGGATGCAATGGCTTTTAAAATCTTTATTCACTGCTGATCTATGATAACACAGATATCCATGCCATCCGAATCTATTGTTTATTTCTTCTAATTCTTTAATAGTTATATTTTCCAATTGAATCCAGTCCTTGATCCAATCTAAACAACATGTGTAATAATAAATTTTTAATGATGGTAAATCAAGTCCTCCTTCCTCTTTTGCGTCTTGAAGTATTTTAAATCTGATTCTTGGTTTTTTCCCTTGCCGAATAAATTTTTGTAAATCCTTTTCCCATTCCTTAAATATCTTCTCTTTCCCTATTATTGGTAAGTTTTGAAAGAGGAACATAAGCTTTGGTAATAAAGACATTTTGAAAGCATTTATCCTACCCAAAAAGGATTAATTCAAATTTTTCCATTTTTCCATATCACGTTTAACTTCTTTCCGTGTTTTTGATTAATTGTTCTCAAATAGTTCTTTTTCATCATGATAATTCCTAAATATTTTGTTTTCTCAGTCAATTGATATCCGGATCTTGTGTCCAAATCAGCCTGCTCTTTTTTGGTCACGTTGTCTTTTCTCTGTTTATTTTACAACCTGCTTTCAATCCATATCTTTGTAGAGTTTCCATCAGCACCTGAATTGATTCTTGTGGATCCTCCAGGACTATAATTAGATCGTCTGCAAATGCTTTTATTTTCAATTCTTTTCCCCTTATTTTCAGACCTCTTATCTGTGGATCTTCATTTATTGTCACCAGCAAAAGATCCAAGACCACTATAAATAATAATGGTGATAGTGGGCAGCCCTGTCGTGCCCCCTTATTTATTACAAAGCTCACCGTGGTATCTCCATTTATGATTAACCTCGCTGGCTGACCTTGATAAATCATCTCCATCCGTTTGCAAAAATCTTCTCCCAGATTATATTCTTTCAAAACCCGTAACATAAAGTCCCAGGAAACATTATCAAAAGCTTTCTCAGCATCCAAAAATAGAAGTGCCGTTTTCTTCCCTGGGTTTTTATCATAAAATTCAATCATATCTATGATTATTCGAACATTATCTCTCGTGTATCTACCCGGGAGAAAACCTGTTTGAGCTTCTTGAATCTAGTCCTGCAGCATGTGCTTCAAACATTTTGCCAACACCGACGCAAATATTTTATAATCTATTTCAGCAAAGAGATTGAGCTGTAAATTTTAACTTCTCTTTTGTCTTTGCCTTCTTTGGGTATCAGTACGATACTGGAATCTCCCCAAGTCTCTTGTTTACCATATTTCTCTATTTCCTTCAGTGTTCTTTGGTGGATCAGTTCTTTTGCAAACCTTTTATAATATAGCTCAGTAAATCCATCCGGTCCTGGTGACTTATCCACTTTCTGATCTTCTATAGCTTCTTCTATTTCAGCCAGTGTTGTTGGTCTATTTAACTGTTCCTGTGTTTCTGGCGATATTTTAGGAATCTTAACCTTTTGAAGAAATTCAGTTAGATTTTTCTCATTTTGATGATAAGATTTTATTTCATAAAATAATTTTCCAAAATATTCTTCAAATTTCTGCTTTATTTTTTCACGTTGAGTAATCAGCTTCCCATTTTTCAATTCGACAATTATATTTCTCTCTCTCCTCTTCTTCAATTTGTATGCTAACCACTTCCCGATTTTATTTGCTTGTTCAAATTGGGTAAGTTTCATCTGTTTCATCTTCTTTTCTATTTCCTCCATTGCGGTCATTTCTAGTTCTTTTTGTATTTTTTTTTTTTTTATCTCTAGTTGTAATGATTTCTTCATTGGATTTTCTCGAAATTCCTTTTCTTTCTCTTGGAGTTTAGTCCTCAGCTCTTGATGTTTTTCTCATAGAATCATCATAGAAATGTAGAGTTGGAAGAGACCACACGGGCCATCCAGTCCAACCCCCTCATCACACATCTCAAAGAAAGATTTTGGCAGTTTACCTCTTTTTTCTTGATCTTCCTTACTCTGAGAGGTTGCTTTATCCAGTTTGACATCCATGACTCCATTCCAGTCTCCAGCCAAAATCTAATCTTCATACTCATGTTCTGATATTTTTTCTTGCAATTCCTTATAAAATTTGCTTTTATTTTCATTTGGGGTATATACTCCAACCAAGAGATTTTTTTCTCCGTTTTTCAGGATTTCAACTCCCAGTATTATTCCCTCTTCATCTTCTAATATTTGTTTCTCTGGGATGTCCTTGTCAATATAAATTGCAACCCCCCCTTTTTTTTCTTCTCATATAAAGAAGAAACATTCTCATATAGAGAAGAAACATTGACCTAATTTGGAGTTATATAGATATTTTTCTTGATTTTTCTTTATGTGAGCCTCTAGGAGAATCGTGATTTGGGGTCTTAATCTTTTCAAATGATGAAAAATCTGTCGCCTTTTTGCTTGCAAATTAATTCCTTGTACATTCCATGATATTATTTTCATGTTTATCTTTCACTATCTTTACTTCCCTTTTTTCTTTTTCTCTTCTGGTTTTGCCGGTTCAGACTCTTCTTCAGACTTTGGACTAATTTCTTCTGCCGTTGCCGTTCCAGTCTGTGTAGATTCCTCTCTTTGATCTGGTTTCTTGTCTTCAGTCCGTGCTCCTTTGGTTCCTGTTTTCAAATATTTTTCCTGAAATTCTATTGCTTGCTGAACGGAACTTATCTAACAAAATGAAATTCAACAGAGAGAAGTGTAAGGTCCTACACTTAGGTAGAAAAACTGGGATACAGAAATATAGGATGGGGGACAAGTGGCTGGATAGGAGTACATGTGAAAGGGATCTAGGAGTCTTCATAGACCACAAGCTGAACGTGAGTCAGCAGTGTGATGCGGCAGCCAAGAAAGCCAATGCAATTCTCGGCTGCGTCAACAGGAGTATGGTGTCTAGATCGAGGGAGGTACTGGTACCACTCTACTCTGCTTTGGTTAGGCCTCATCTTGAATACTGTGTCCAGTTCTGGGCACCCCAATTCAAGGACATGGTCAAGCTGGAGCAAGTCCAGAGGAGGGCGACCAAAATGGTGAAGGGCCTGGAAGCCATGCCCTATGAGGACAGACTTAGAGAGCTGGGGATGTTTAGTCTGCAGAAGAGAAGGTTAAGAAGGGACGTGATAGCCATGTTTAAATATTTGAAGGGATGCCATGTAGAGGAAGGAGAGGGCTTGATTTCTGCTGCTCCAGAGACCAGGACGAGGAGCAATGGATTCAAGTTGCAGGAAAGGAGATTCCACCTGAACCTCAGGAAGAACTTCCTGACAGTCAGGGCTGTCTGGCAGTGGAATCTGCTGCCTCCATGGAGTGTAGTGGAGTCTCCTTCCTTGGAGGTTTTTGAGCAGAGGCTGGACGGCCATCTGTCCAAGGGAGGGCTTTGAGGGTGTTCCTGCATAGCAGGGGGTTGGACTGGATGGCCCCTGGGGTCTCTTCCAACTCTGCATTTCTATGATTCTATGATTCTACCCTCAAAGAAAAAGGATAGATCTTCTGGTATCTGCCATCCGTATCTTATTTCCTGAGATTGAAGATTTTTTGCCAGGAACGCATGCTCTCTTCTGCTTCTCATGACACTCGGCGGTATATCCTTAAAAATTTTCATTTCATTCTCATCCACAATTAGTTTTTCTTTATAATTTTGTTCCATAAGCAGGTCCCGTGTCTTTTCCCTAGTAAAATATACCACTATATCACGGGGTAAGCCTCTCTGTTTCACCGCTGTCGATTCAATTCTGAAGGCCTTATCTATCTCATGCTCAAACCTTGCTCTTCTCTGGCCTAATGCATGGTGCTAAAATATCTGTTACTCTTTGGTTTAAATTTTCCTCTTTCTGTTCAGGGAGTCCCCTCAGTTTCAAATATCTGCTTCGTTGAGGTATTCCAATCGCATTATGGTTTCTTTGTCTTTTTGCTGTTTGTTCTTCATTTGTTCTACCCGATTTTCCAATTTCTGACATTTTTCTCTAATATCTTCCACTTTTTGATCCATTGTTGAAAAATCTGTCATAAGTTTTTCTAGACTCTGATTCAAACTTTCCACTTCTTTTTTCAAATCTTGTTTTATTTCTGCCCTCGTCGTTCTTATCTCTGTGCTTGTTGCCTTTAATTCTTCCATCATGTCATTTCTCATTTTTTGAAACGCTTCTAACCTCTTCATCTCCATCGTTTTGGAGCCCGTGGATCCTCTTCTTTCCAAAACTTGTGGTTGAATTTGTGTCTGTGTTGTCTTCTTTTGACCAGTAGCCATATCTTATCTTACTGTTCTTTTTCTACATATCCTTTTCAAACCTTTTATCAAAATAGCATCCAGAACTCTTATTTTCAAAAGTATACTTTTCAATATAAAATCTACAATATATAAATCAGTTATTTCAAAGTCTTAAATTTCTCTCAAAATTTTTCTGTTTTTTACTATACAAACAAATTTCAAAATTGCCTTTACTATTCTAAGTTTTTAAAATATATTCAACAGTTAATTCATTTTAGATTTTATGTTTCCACCGAATTCATCAGAGTTCAAATCTCTTTCTTTTTGTATCCACCCTTTAAATATCTTCACCTCTCTTCTTGAGGCTAATCCATTTCCAGGGGTCAAAGGGAAAGCAGTCTAACACTTAATTCCACAGCTCCGTCCTCCGTCCTTTCCGCACCGGTTCCTCTGCTCCTTCTCCGCTAGCACCAGGACGATCTGGGACGTGTGATCTGCTCTGCTACCCCTACCCTCTAAGGGGGAGTTATTTAGGGGCCCTGGGGGCCCTGGAAGATGTTATCCTGTGGATTTGCAGTGGGTAGTCCTGAGCCAGCGGTTCAGGCTACCAGTTGCGCCGACATCTTGGCCAGAAGTCTACCTTCGTTCTTTTTAAAATAATGAATTATGTACCTCCGTTCAGACATAAATTCACTTTTTGTTCTTTCTTTCAACCTATACATCAGATTGTCCATGTCAGCTATGAAGAAACCCACAAAGGAGTTTTTAGACATAATAATTGATTTGTACTTATTCCAAATTACACATGCCTAATACAATGATGGAAACCAACATGAACGTTAACTTTTTCATATCATAAAAAGTATGCCATCCAAATCTCAAATCGTGACCTCCTAAGTTCAGAACCTTATCATCTTTCAACATCACCCACTTTTGAATCCATGTCATACCGCAAAGTAAATTGTCATACTGCAAAGTAAATTTTCAAGTTTGGCAATCCTAAACCTCCTTGGAATTTTGTAGGACTTTGAATCTCATTCTGGTTTTTTTAACCTCCCCAAACAAATCTTGAGAAAACCTCTGGCCGATGCTCACATTTTCAAATCCAACTTCAAGGAGAGTTGGGGAGTGGCTGGAAAACTTGCTGCTCGTTCTGGGGTTTCAGTGAGTTTTGAGAAAGGTCTCCCTCCAGCAAAGATGATCTCAAAGGGAGAACCCCGGCAGTCTGGCGCAAAGGGTCGAAAGGAGAGGGAGAGAGGAGGTCTCTCTTCCCACCCACCCCTCCAGATGGAGACTCTGGAGATGGGTTCTGAAGATTCGCAGCTCTCCCTCCCCATTTGCTAGGGACAGGGGCCCAGGACCCTCGTGAAAGTGGAAAAATCAACCGGTGTATGTGTCTGTCTGTGGGAAGGGGGCCGGGGCACGGTTGGGGGAACGGGCACCCGGGGTCCAAACCGGGTCAGGGAAAGGAGATGGAAAGGGGTGGTTTGCACGGTACCCCTACGCTTCCTCCCTCTCGCCCATCTCCTTCCTTGGGTGTGTGTGTGGTGGGAGCACCGGGAGAGGGTTTGTGGTGCTGAGAAATCGGGTTGCAACCCCTCCTTACCTGGCCAAACCATAGCTGGTGGAGGAGGAAGAGGAGGAGGAGGAGAGGAGGGTTTTTAAAGGGCCGCACGGACTGATTGGAGACGCTGAGAGGGAAGGGTCCCCCAGAAAAGAAGCGCTTGCGGTGTGTGTGTGTGGGGGGGCAGCAGTGGGAGAAATTCACAAATAATCACGGCCAACTGCAGCTCTGTGAGCTTCAGGGAGGAAAAACCGACAACCCCCAACTGAGCATCAATTGTCCTCTGGCTCTTCGTGTGGCCACCAAGGGAAACTGGGGGACTTCTGGGAGACAGTTGGGTATGGGGCAGGGTATGCGGCCCCCATTGAGAGGACTGGAGACTGGATTTGTGTCAGCCAATTTATATGGATACGTCCCAACAATCCCAGATGAAGCATGGAGTCCCTTGGCAGCCCACCAAGCTCAGAACTTGCTCTCCCCTCTGCAATTCTTTTCCAGTGTTTCTGCCTCGCTCCCCTGCTTCTCTCCCTCATGCACCCACCTCCTCTCCTGAAGGACATTTCCCTCCAGCCTGGAAAGAAAGGGGGTCTCAGAGAGTCTGCCATTTTGCTATTTTGTGGGGCGAACACCAGCTCTGACCCCCTCCCCCATTTTCTCTGCCTTCCTCCCCAGTTGAACCCCAGCTGAGGATCATCCCCACCGACTACGACGCCTCCTCCCACAACGCTTTGCTCATTTGCTCCGTGGGCAGCTTCTTCCCTCCCAAGATCGAAGTCACCTGGTTGAGGAACGGGAAGGAGGAAAACGGGTCCACCGTGATGACCACGGGCCTCATCCGGAACGGGGACTGGACCTTCCAGATCCAGGTGATGCTGGAGACGAAGCCGGAGCGGGGAGACGTCTACACCTGCCGGGTGGAGCACGCCAGCTTCGCCAGCCCTGCCTCCGTCGAGTGGAGTAAGAAACAGAGAACGTTAAGAGTTGGGAGGGACCCCAAAGGCCATCCAGTCCAAGCCCCTCCTGCCTTGTAGGAGTGCCCAGCTGAAGCCCTCCAGAGAGAGGCCCACCCAATCTCTGCTTAATGACCTCCAAGAAAAGGAGAGCTCCCAATATAGCCTGTTTTGCTCTGTATCAAACAGCTCTTAACAGTCAGGAGGTTCTTCCTAATGTTTAAGTGGAATCTCTTTTCTTCCGATTTGAATTACTTGCCTCCTGTCCTGGTATCTGGAGCAGCAGGAAACAAGCTGGCTCCGTTTTCCCCTTCCCTTCAGCTATTATAAGATGGCTGTATTGTGTTCTCTCGCCACCTTCTTTTCTCCAAGCTAAACACACTCAGCTCCCTAACTCGTCCCTCCCAGGGCCTTGGGTTTCCAGACCTTGAGGTCTCTCTTCCATCCAGGGAATGTCCACCCTCCTCCTGCCTCCTATTCTTCCGGAGTGGAGATCGGGGAACTGTGGGTGAAGGACTGTGGGTGGGGGGCTGTGGCAACCCCCTAACCGCCTCCAGGGGCTGCTACCCACCAGCCAAGCTGCCTTTCCTTCCCCCTGAATTTCTTTCTTTCCTCCTGCAGGGCCCCAGTCGGACTCCACCAGGAGCAAGATGTGGACGGGGGTCGTGGGCATCGTGCTGGGGGTGGTCTTTGTGGCCGCTGGACTCTCTTTCTACCTGAGGAAGAAGAAAGGGGAGGGGAGGGCCTCCCTCCCTCCGTGTGTGTGTGATGTGGAATTGGGCCCAGTCAGAAGATCTTTGCCATGGTGTCCCAGATGCCGTTAGACTTTCACCCGGGAATAGTCAGCCTTTGGTGGCTGAGAGTGTGGAGGGTGGGGGCATTTTGAGGGACCCCTTGTACCGGAACAAACCTTTCTCTCCTTTCTCTCCCCCTCCCCAGGCCTGGCTGTGCCTCCGACCACAGGTAAGGTCTTCTCTGCTCTCCTCCATCTCAAAAGGACTCACCACCTCCCTGCCATCCCCCCTCATGAAGGGGTTGCTTGGGTTCCCTCCCCCCTGCAGAGCCCCCTGTTTGCTTTGTAGCCCCAGAGAGTTTGGGGGGGGGGCTCAGAGGTGTTCAGAGAGAAAGTCACTTGTAGGAATTTCTCCTTTCCCACGCAGACGTTCTCCAGCTTTCCCTCTGGGTCTGCAAGGGAAGCTCCCCATCCCAGGGGGTGCCTGTCTGTCCATTTGTCTGCTGTCTGGCAGCCCTTCCTTGGCCGTGGGGAGGGGAGGGCACTACTGGGCAGGACAGGGCTCTGGAGGGGGCACAGCCTTTCCCCTCTGCTCTCTTTGGGGCAGATCAGTGGGGAGACCTGGCCCGGGCAGGAGTGCTCCCTCCACGAGGCTCCCAGGATTTGGGGTGTGTGTGCAGGGAGCTTTCCTTTTACTGAGTCCTCTCTTGCTCACTTTGGGACCGGGGGCGGTGTTTTTCAGAAGTTTTTCTTTGCAAACTCTGAAAACAGTCTGAAGCCACAGAGGTCTAGAGATTGAAGGCTAGGAAAGGCCTTCACCATCAGTGGCAGCCGGGCTTTGACTTGGGGCTGAAATGAATCCTGGGCTGGCGCCAAGCTGGTCTCCAAGGGAAGGTTGTTCTGACCCTGGAGAAGGCCCTGCGTCCATACCCTCCCAAGTTCAGTTCCCCCAAAGGGTCTTCTTCCAGCGGACTTCAAACCTTGGGTGGGTGTATAAAGGGAGAGACATATGTTAGGAGCGGTGAACCAATTAAGGGCTCTGGGATCCCCTTGAGGGCTTCGAGCACCATCCCCTCTTCGTTTTTACTGCCTGAGGGGACCACCCGCCCAACCCACAGCCCGCTTTGTTAGAAATGGATTCCAACCAGTTAGCAAGGAGGAAGAGGAAAGAGACCTGTGACACCTGGAAGCCTAAGGCTTTTATCATCCCACAAAACCTTTGCATGTGGTGGTCTGCTCCCCCCTGGTGGGACCCCTTGCGTTAAAGGTGCTGGCCCCCGTGGTTTCTGGGGTGGAGGTTAAACCCAGAGGCTGTAAGGAAAGTCAAGGGCGAAAATGCGGGGTGGTGGTGGTGGTGGGACGAGAGAGTGTCCCCTTCCACGGGACAGTTGTGGATGCCCTTTCTCAGAACGGCCAGCGGGTGGGGGAAGAGCTTCGCCTCCCTGAGGCTGGAGCTGCAACTTGGACAGCGTGGAGATTCAGTGGACGGGTTTCACGGAGGGCGGGTGGAGGCAGCCGGTGGAGCTGCTCCTCTTGGGAAAGGGGGAGCCCCCTCCCCACCGCCACTTTGGCACCACCCCACTCCCCCCACCCATGTTCGAAGATTGCCCCCTGCCCTGCCAGGGACGGTCTTCCCATTTTCTCTACAGCCATGCTATTGTTTCTCTCTCTCTGTTCTTTCTCTCCTTCCAGTTGGCCTCATGGATTAGACTCCGCCGCTTCCTTGGGACGTGGAGAAAAACCTCTTTCCTTCCTGCCAGAAGCCGCAGCGGGTCCTTTCCTTGCTGGGAGGAGGCTGGAGAGGAGACAGAAGGACCGGAGAGAGCAGGAGGGCGAGACCCCCGCAGAGCCAACCACTTCCTCCTCCTCCTCCTCCTCCTCTGGACAATCTCAGGCTTTGCATGCTTTGGTCTTCCTTTCTTCTGCTGAGGACGGTGGGGAGCAAGAGAAGGCTGCGCCCTCGGCCTGTGGGTCCTATGGATTGCCAGGGATTGAACCCTAAGCCTTCCCTGCCTCAAAATCTCTCTCCCGCCAGATGGGTCACCCTCCCTTGGATTTCTCTGGGAGGGAGCCCTTGACTCTCCCTTGAAGGGCAACCAAGAATCCTGTTGGACCCTGAAAGCGGCCTGGCAGTCTTTCGGGTCCCACAGGAAATCTCTTTGCCAGATTTCCTGAAACAAAATTTTAGGGCTCCCTTTCCCCCTCTCTTTGGATGATGGCTCCCAGGGGTTGGAAGAAGTTAAAATTGAGAAAAGTAACCTTCCTAAGCTCTCCGAAGGGCTTCCCAGGCTGGAAAGGGGCTCAGTTGACCATGATTCCATTCATTCTTGTCCCACGAGAGCCGCTCTTTGCGGCATCCGCACGTCTCCAGCTAGGAAGGCAGCCAGAAGGACCCCCTCTTGCCCTGTGGCTTCAGCCCTCTCCGAGGGTTCCCTTGGCAAGATTTCTTCCAAGGAAGTTTGTCCCCCTGGCCTCCCTGTGAGGCTGAGAGGGTGCGACTTCCCCACTGACCCCAAAACAGCCAGGTCCAGCCAGTCCCCCTCCCTCCTCTCCCCCTTGCCCCCTGGGCATGATTCTGGGTAGCCCCCCAACCTTTGTGCAGCTTCAGCCCCGCAGGGAAGGGGCTCTTCTCTGGGCAACCTGGGCCTCCTTACGAGTAAATGAAGAGGGCTGTTTTCTTTTTTTGGAGATGGTGCCTTTTGGGGGATGAACCTTCCTTGTGCCTTGGGACCCCAAATTCTACATAAGCCCCCCATTCATGGACATTACTCCTTCTAGGATCCTCCCCTCCACTGCAACTCCCATCAGGCTGTGAATGGGAAGGGGGGTACCCCCCGTCCCCCTCCCCTTCCTCTGGATCCAAAATCCCCCCTCCACCTTTTTCTCCACCAGCCCTGCCGTGGGGCTCCTGGCCCCATACACCCCGCTCCATTCTCCCTGGGGAGGGGCAGCCTCCATCTTGCCCTCCCCACTGCACCCCAAATACCAATGGGGAGCCCCAGTTTCAGAGAGGGAGGCCTTGACCTGGGTGTTCTTTGCTCCAAGCTCCTTTGTTACCTGCATTGTAAATTTCCTGCTGTCTTCTTTTTTAAAACCCTTTTTTAGAAAACATTTTTATTAACACATGCCATTTTCTGAGATTACAATCCTCTTTCTGTGGCCACGGTCTTGACGTGATTTCTGAGTCGCCTCCATAAACAGAGGGCCCCCTTCCTCCCAGCGTTCCTCTCTTGCCTTAAACCCAATTTTTCCCCCTTTCGGCTTTTCTGCTTTCGAAAGTGCCGGAGATCCTGGGAATGCAGGAGTTTCGAGTGTTCTTGGGCACAAAGAGAAGGGGTGTGTGTTGGGCTGGACCACCTCTGGGATTTCTCCTGGCCCCCCTGCTTCGCTTTACGCCCCCATGGCTTTGCAGAGCTGCCATTTCATGTCACAGAATCGCAGGGCTCATAGAATCCTAGAGCTAGAAAAGACCCCAAGGGGCCCTCCTGTCCAACCCCCTTCTGCCCACCGGGAAGAGGCCATCAAAGCCCCGACCCCCTTGACAGGTGGCCGCCCGGCCTCTGTTTACAAAGGGAAAGGAGACCCACCCACCCCATGTAGGCAGCGGCAGATTCCCGGGGGGCTTGGTTGGGGCAACTGTCCCGTGAGCCCTCTCTCAGGCCGAGGAAGCCCTCTGTCCCCTTGACGAAATAGGGGAGGGAGGCGTTTCAGCAACCCCAGAGGCTCAAAAGGGGAAAGGAGGGAGGGAGGGAGGAAGGGAGGGACAGTTAGCCTGGGGTCTTCATAGGATTTGGGAGAAGGGGGAGACAGGAAGGATGGGCTCCACTATGGGGGCTGGAACACGGACACCCGCTCCCCCCACCGCACTTGGGGAGATTGGAACAAGGGGACACGTGAGGGCCCTCATTTAAGATCAGGGGTTTCTAAGGAGTGGGGAGAAAGGAGAATCGCAAGGTTAGGGTTGGGGTTAAGGTTAAGGTTTGGATCTTCGTTGCAAGGAGGGTCTTGGGGGGGGGGCTTAGGCGATAAAGGGAAAAGCCAGCGTCTCAGGGTTGGATCAGGGTTTGGGTCTGGGGAACTAAAGCACTTCCAGGGAACTCAGGAGAAATAACAGGCAGGCTGTTAGATACGACTCTGCGGCTTTTTGGCAGAAGAAACGAAGCCCCCCGCCTGCCCCGGACAGTGCAGAGTGATGGAGCGTCTTCTATAGAAGCCCCTTCACGCGTGCATTCATTCTACATGACACAGAGCCATTAACCATACAGACAGGGCTGTCCACCCTGGGGCAACACGTGCATTGCTGCCGGTCTGGGGATGCGGCGGGAGGGTCAGAGTCCTCTCCTGCACTGGAATGCATTCCACAAGGTGCGAATGGGGAAAGAAAGCCCAAAACCTCCGCCTGAAAGAAGCCGGGGGTGGGCACTCATAATATGAGTCGGACAAGGTGGAACCTGGGTCTGAGGCTGTCGCTTGTAGTGTAGGGTGGAAATGGCCTACGTCTTGTGCCGCATTAAACTTCCTTCCTTCCGAACCTCAACCTGCATGGAAGATGATGGAAGATATCTGTTGTATACAAAACACCCCTGAAATGGTACCATCCGGATGTGGAAGCTGTTTCCCTGTAAACTGGGGGTCCCGAGAGGGGCGCCCAAATAACCAAACCAAACAAGCAAAAATGGGGAAAATTAGCTGGAGCGCTCTCTTGGCTAACGAGAGGCAGGGCAGCGCAGCGAGACCTTTTCTCCTATGTACACCGGTTCAGGTCAGTGAGGAGCCCAGCAGTTTAAAATACTAACAGTTTTTATTAAGCAAGAAAAATAGTAAAATTCAAACACACCTAACTAGAGAGAAAGGAAAAAGAGCTTTTAGAGAAAATAAGCAATACGCCATCTGTCCGAAGTCCTGCAGACACCAATTGAAGATAAGGAGGGAAACCCGGCGTGGAGACCGAGGGGAATCTGTGGAGCCGAGCGGCAGCGAGGCGGGAAAGAAGACCCAGGCGGAGCTTCGAGTGATTTCAGCTTAGGGATTTGAAGTGATTTCAGCTGAGTCCAGTGAGAGTTCCGAGGAGCTCCCAAAGTGAGACAATTTTTATAGGGACAGAACGACCGCAGGCCAGTCTGGTTTTTGCATGAGAACTATGAGTTTTGGGATGGAGGCAAAGGCTCCGAAAGGTCAGGATTTACACGATTGAGTTAGGAACCGAGTTGGCAAGGGCATAGCTGGTGTGCAGATGCGGCTAGCTCGGCCGTTAAGTGCCTGGCTGGCCAGGGTGCTTTCACAGGCAAAGAGTCCTCTTTGTCTTACGATCAAGGTGTTTGTTTCCGGGGGCTACCCCCTGAAGCGGAACTGGCTACATCTGGTACTTTTGGTGAAAATACAAGTCTCCCATGCCTAGCGTCGCGCTTGTCCGGCGCGGCCTAACAAACACTCAGCTGATGGGGGGAAAGGGCCGAATTATGATATCAAAATGATATCTTAGTTCACCAAAAACCAGACCAGAATGCCGTGGTAACAAAGCTGAAGGGGCGTGTGGTGGTGGTGGTGGTGGTGGGGTGAATTTTGAGAGACCCTTGAATCCCGAACGCCGTGCTGTGCCACTGACTCCAGACAAGTGCTCTCGCTTTTCTTCCACATCACAAGTTCGCATCACCTTCTCCCCGTCCCTCCCTCCTGGCCCTGGAGAGTTTGCTTGGGATCTCCCCCAGCCACGTTCCTTTCTTTGCCTTCCAGCCTCAGTGTCCAGAAGGGGAGGGAGAGCATTTTGGGAGAGAAGACCCTCATCCGACACCCGCAGAGACTCTGGCCGCCCTCTAGGCCTGCGCGGGAGGAGCCCCATGCGAGGGAGCGCCCGGCAGCCCTTTCTTCCCCGAGGGTCTGCGTTCTCCCCTCTTTTGCAGTACTGACGACGAAAGAAAAATTGTTCCTGCAAAAAATATGAAAGAATCAAATCATTTAAGAAGTTCAAACGGTCTAAAACCACACGTGCCTACAGGTTTGGATGAAACCAGCTGGACCCCAAAGGTCTGAGAGAAAAGGCAGGTTTGAACTTGGCACTGGAACTAGAATTTGAATCTTGGTCTCCCAGCATCCTGGTCCGAGCCTCAAACCACTACGCCACACTGCCTCTCTACCCCATGCTGGGTTTCATAGAAGCTTCACTGATGGCAAATTGAGGCAGCTGGTGAAGCCACTCCTCTTGGGAAAGGGGGACCCCTCCCCACAGCCTCCCTGTTGACGGTGCTTTGACTCTCTCGCCCACCCGAGGGTCCCTCCGTAGACTGACGGGGGGATCTTCCCCCCTCCTCTCCTGTCCCCACTTCTCACTCACGGCACTCAGTTCCTCTCTGTGTGTTCCTGCTCTCCGTCCAGTCGGCCTCATGGATTAGACTCTGCCGTCTCTTCGGGGTGTGGAGGAAAGTCCTCTTTCCTTCCTGCCAACAGCTACCCTGTCTTTTCCTCGCTTGGAGGAGGCGAACGGAAGCAGGGGGGACGGGAGGACAGGAGAGATCCAACCTCCTCCTCCTCCTCCTCTGGACAGCTGCATGCCCTTTGAGGCCCCTCCCTAAACCGCAAGCCCCAGGATTCCATAGGATGGTGAAAGTGGAATCATAGCGCTATAATGGGCTGGTGCGGAAGTGGCCAAGGATTGTCTGGAGGGGCCCTTTGCTCTGTTCCCAAAACCCTCTTGGGGTCATTTGGTGGGAATGGGGGAGACGGGGCCTTCGGCTCTGGGACTCCCTCCCTAGGGAGGCCTGGATGGCCCCTGTCCTTGCTCTCCTTCCATTATTAAAATTCATGATTTTTAGGCTGCCGGGCTTTTAGACACCGACTGGGGTGGGCTTTTCACGCTGTTTTAAAGGTACGTATGTGGCCTTTTGAGAGCCAGAGTGGTGCAGTGATTTGGATGTAGGACTATGACTCTGGAGACCTCGGCCATGGAAACCCACTGGGTGACCGTGGCCAAGTCACACTCTCTCGGCCTCAAAGGAAGGCAATGGCGAACCTTAACCTGAATAAATCCTAGGAAGCAATGTGAGGCGGTGGTCTGAGGGTCAGGCTAGAATTCCAGGCAACCAGAGTTGCAATCCCTATTCAGCCATGGAATAGCACTGGGTGGCCTTGGGCAAGTCACACTCTCTCAGCCTCCGAGGAAGACCCTAGAAATCTCAACAAGAAAACAAGAGCCAGCATGGTATAGGGGCTTCAATGTTCGAACACGCCTCCAGGAGGCCAGGGTTCAAATCTCCTCTTGGTCATGGAAACCTACTGGGTGGCCTTGGATGAGTCACACTCTCTCAGCTTCAGAGGAAGGCGACAATGGCCAACCTTCTCTGGAAAAAACTGCCCAAGAAAACTGTAGGAGAGACTGTGCAGTGTAGTGTGTTGAGCACTGAGATAGGACTCTGGAAGACCAGGGTTGAATTCCTGCTCGGTCCTGGAAACCCACTCGGCGTCCTTGGGCAAGTGGCACTCTCTCAGCCTCTTTTCAGCTCTCTGCAGCATCTCAGGGGAGACCCTGAGAATTTTTCAGTAATGCGTGTGGGGAAGAAGTCAGAGCCGCACAAGCGGAGTGGCAGCCAGTTACCACCTGCTGTCTCCTCCTGGGCAGGGGGAGGTTTCTTAAGGGGTCTCACTGAAGCCTATGGTTTGGTGGGGGCGGGAGGGAGGTAGACTGCTCCTGGAAAAAGAGGTTCTAATTCTGCTTTGGAAAAGGTCGGGGAGCTGCCGGCTTTCTTAGGAGTCGTGAAAACAGGCCATCTCCCAAACTCTTCCCTCCTGGTGAGGACGGGAACGGCAGGAAGCCTCTTTCTTCTGTAGGCATAGAATCGTAGAGATCTATGCAGATGAACAGTGTGTTATAGTGGTTGGAGCACTGGACTCTGGAGATCAGAGTTTGAATCCCTGCTGAGCTGTGGGACCCCACTGGATGACCTTGGGCAAGCTAAGTAGGGTCAGCCCTGGTTGGTACTTGGATGGGAGACCACCAATGAATACAGGTACTGTAGGCACTATTTCAGAGGAAGGAACTGACAAAACCTCATGCGAGCATTCCTGGCCGCTTTCTCTTTGGGTGAATATAAATCCCTGTTTCTGCTAAGTTTTGCTTGGGCAGATTTGGTGGAAAAGCTCTGCAGCGGAGGAAAGAAAAGGAGGAATGAGGTGTGAGCGAGTGGGAAGGTCTACGCAGGACCAAAAGTGAGGTCCACGGAGACAACCGCCAAGCCAAAGGTATCCTTATGGACGGTGTAGCCAAGTCCCCTGACTGTGCCAGGAACCCTTTCACTTTCCGTCACCGGGAGGCTCACGTTCTCTTCTGAGTTCGGAGGAGCCGGAATGGGGTCTCGCCTGGTTGGGGGCCCAACGCTCGACATCTTGGGAAGAGGAGGGCGAAGCTGGGACGACATCGGCCCACAGATGAGTCCTTTTGCAACCTTCCGGTTTGGGAGAGACACCTCACTCCTCAACGGGCACCACAATCGCACACACATCTGGATGCTAAATGAACAATTCTGTAGCTTGTTTAACAGGCATTTCCTTTAAAAAAATTTTTTTATATCCACCCCTCTTGATTCCAGAACTGGAGCCAAAGTGTCTTATAATACAGTATTAGAATCACAGCATCATAGAATCCAAATGTTTAACCAGAATCCCCTTCCACTGAATTTCAATGCACGTTCTACTCTCGGTAGCAGCGCCATCTTCTCCCTGACTGTTACCCTGACTTCTGGGGGTCTCCTGGAGGACACCACGATTCTCTCCAAAAATGCGAAGGTTGGGGAAATTAGTGGAGCACTGGCTGTAGCCTAACGAGGGGCAGGGTAACCCAGCAGGATCTTTTACCCAATGTTGATGGGGTCAGACCAAGCAAAAAGCCAGACAAACGTACCAATAACTGGATTTTATTAATAAATGTATTCTCACGCACCAGTGCACTCACTCACTCACACGTACAAGGCCCACCTGAGCAAGGAAAGAGGTGAAAATTGAGAGGGGATTCTCCCAGGAAAAGCAATGGCCAAAATAATGGGAGAAACATTCCACAACGGAAACTTGGTAGTTTGCATGCTTGGTTTAGGTAGATGGACCTTGCAGTGTAGGGCTTACTAATGTTGGAGTTGCTCAACCTGGGGAAAACCCAATAATCCCTTCAAGGTGGCTCTTCCTTGGCTGTAGACATTTTGTCCATGCGGACGTGTTTAGCCGGAGGTCCCCCAGGAGAAGGCGACTGAAGATTTTCCCATCCTGACCTATTTTCAGTGGTTTGACCCCTTTGTCTACGTACCCACTCAGACAACCTCTCTGGCATGGCGGGCATATTTGATATCAAATGTATATCCCCCAGGATGGGGTCTGCCATCGGGGTAACGTGATGTCCCACGTTTAAGGGATGCCTAAATGATATTTAAAGATAGAGCTCTTGCCATCTCTCTTCTCCAGGCTAAGCATACCCAGCTCCCCAAGTTGTTCCTCGAAAGGCTGGGCAGTTCCCAGACCTTTCACCATCTTGGTCCCTCTCCTATGGACACTTCCCAGCTTGTGGTTCCTATTCCTGAACTGTGACGCCCAAAGCTGATCACTGCATTCCACATGAGATCTGACCCAGCAGGAGAGAGTATCCATCCAGAAGCTTGGGATGGACCTGTAGAAATAATTGTAAATTTCTTTCTGTTTGTTTGGTGCAACAACACTTAAGAATGCATCACATTCAGAGATTTTTTTACTAATTTTGAAAGAGAGGGTTGCAACGGATGTCATATGGAGAACGGGGCAAGCTTGTTTTTTGCTGCTCCAGAGACTAGGACACTGTGGAGCAATGGATTCAAGCTCCAGGAAAAAGAGATTCCTCCTAAACGTGAGGAAGAACTTCCTGAAGGTAAGAGCAGCTCAACAGTGGAATCCGCTGCAGCCTGAATGGAGTGTGGTGGCGTCTCCTCCTTCTTTGGAGGCTTTTAAAGAGGGCCCGGATGGCCATCTGTCAAAGGGAGGGCCTGGATGGTGTCTTCTGCATGGAAGAATGGGGTGGAACTGGATGTCCCCTGGGGTCACTTCCGCCTCTGGGATTCTAGGATTCTATAACCAATCAGTAGAAGGATCTTCTTGAGAGCACTTGCTGTTCAACAACGGAACCTAGATTGGAGGTGGGGTCTTTTTCTCTGGACATCTTGGAAGAGAGGCTAGGCAGCCACCTGCTGGTACGGTCTACCTGGATTTCCTGTCCTGAATGGATGATCGGACCCAGCTGCCCCGGCAGCCCCTTCCAGCCCTTTGACTCAAAGATTCTGTGAATTGTCTGATGTAAAATACAGGCTATGGGATGAATAATCAAGGAGCCTGGAAGGCACCCCAATTATTATTATTATTCCATTTGTGCTGAAACCGGAGGGAGAGAAGCCCTCACCCTCCAACCAGCTGAAACTAGTCGGCCTTCCATATTCTCTAGGGTTAGGGGTGCTGGACCCCCGTAAAAGTGGAAAAATTTCAGATACCAAAATGTACGTGTGTGTCCGTCGGCGGGATGGGGGCCAAGGCGTGGTGGGGAGAGTGGGCACCCAAGGTCCAAACCAGGTCAGGGAAAGCAGAGGGAAAGGGCTGACATGGTGTGAAAGTCAAGCCTGCAAATGCGGAGGGCCAACTGTAAATGGTTATTAGCGTTGGCTAAGGAGCGTTCTCGTAAGCAGTACGTTGGTGCCAGAAGTCCTCCGTGTTTGGGCGGCTTTGGTACTGACCGGCATGTGGTGGGATGTGCAGAGCAGACTGCCCTTAGTGGAAAAATGTAGCTTTACCTGACATCCCCACAGTGTGAAACGGGCTCTTGCCGGGATGGAAGGAAAGGCAGAATCCCCAAATCGCCCGTCATCTGTCTTGCAAGTGGAGCAGAGAGATGGGAGACGCTTGTCCCGGAACAATTTCTCCTCCACCCCTCTTGGCTTCCTTTCGTGGGTTGCATCGTTCTGACACACCAGCGTCTGGCGATAAATAAGAGGCCCCTGTGGGGTGGAAGCGTCTCTCTTTGGAGCACAAACTGCTTACAAGGTGATCATTTCTTTAATAAAGGTGCTGACTTACAACCAGGATCAATTAAGAAAATTAACCCAGGACAATTTGGGAGGAACATGATACAGTGCCAAGGTGGATCAAAACGCCCACAGAATTCCAGCAATTACGACACATGAGAAAATTAATGTTGAAAAAAAGTTACACTGGCCCAGATTATTTCACTCTTAGGTTTTAAATTTCTGGGACAATATTCCTATGTATTTCAACTTCACGTTTGATGGTATGGTGAATATTTTGTATTTCACTTCTATTGGCAAAGATTTTGGAGTTGGGGCAGAGGGCTTTTGAAATGTATTAGAGTAGATCTGTGCGGTTTGGACTTTTGAAGCCTGTATTTGTCCCTTTTCCCTCATTTTACCATGAAAATGATGAGCAAAGGACTAATTCCCCTCCTCTATTCACATTTCCCCTTTGCATTCCTAGTCACTTTGTTGAGATAAAAAGAGAAAATACAGAAGGACATTCCTTGTAGTAAATATACTGTAGAAAAGATTCCTGCTCTCATATTTTTATTTCTTCCTTTCTCTCCTGGAGAGCTACTCAGAGAATACTCCAACATGCATACAGACTTTATTTTTTGTAATAAGCTTTATTAAAGATTTTCAAAATGCATACAGACAAAGCAAAAAAAAAGAAGAAACAAAATAAAAACTGGAAAAACAAACACAAGTAGACTAGAAAATACTAAGTACTACCACAGAAAGTCTGGGGTGGAGGGCTAGAACCACAAGTATTTGAAGCTCAAAGCAGGGGTTTATGTAGGCTTCATGGTAAGGAGATAGAAATGAATAGGAGGGAGAAATGGCTGAGTCCCCAAATGCACGGCCAGCCATCTTGCAAGCAGCGGGAGAGGTGGGAGACGCAAACAACCCGTTCCTCCTGCAAGAATTTCCGCTCTGCTCCACTCACCTTTGCTGTATGGGCTGATGCATGGAACAGGACGAGCAGCCAAGGTGGAGGGAGGCCAAGAGGACGCAAAGCAACCCAAACATCCATCAGTTTGAGCACGGAAGCAATCATGACAGAACCGATAGAACTGGTTCAAGCCTTACAAAGAGGGTGCTCTCTAGGCTGCTGTCTTAGTGGAGACACAGCCTCCTGGGGCATATTCCATGATTCAGTTCACGGATGTCCTATGCAGGGCCTACGTGGATTGCTGAGGTCCTAAGTGGCTCTCGTACGGCGATGCAACTTTTAGCAGGAAAGTGGCCAAGTACCCGACCATGGGGTGGGACCTCGTCCATTCTTAGCAGTCATGACTCCCGTGAGGGTTTGAGTCCCCTCTCGGCCATGGACGCCCGCTGGAGGACCTTGTGTGTGTCACACACTCTCAGCCCCAGAAAACCCCACAATGAGTTCACCTTAGGGTTGCCACAAGTTGGTGTGTAGTTTCCTCTGAAGTTAACGAATTACAGAGGCAGAAGGGCTGGAGCTCAGCTGGCCAAGTGTGACATCAAGTCTGCATTTCGCCTTTTGCTGGTCGACCCAGATGGTTTTGAACTACTGAGCTTCTCATTTGATGGTATGTCTTCTGTGGGTTGGGCCCTTCCTATGTGTGAAGCTTTTGAGAGGTTCAGCACATTCCTGGAATGAGCTACCAAACTTAAAACTGGAGCCAGAGGGAGGCCTATTGTTTGGAGGACTCCTTGTTTGTCAGGAAGCTTGGAAGAGGTCACTCTGACTTCTTCCTGGAAGAGTTTGGCCAGAGGAACTGGATCTCCCTTTAGCTCAGGGTAAGACAGAGGGCCCTTCCCGCCAGCTTGTAAGTTTGGGCTCCGGAACTTAACCAGTTGTGCCGGTTGCCCATACCGGTCAGGATACAAGGGAAAGAGCGTCTGGATTCTTTGTGCGTAGGCAGTCTATGCTTGAGGAGTTTCAGGAGCTCATTGGCCATTTGAGCTTTGCCTGCAGGGTGGTGGCCCCTGGCAGATCTTTCTTCAGGCATCTGTGGGACCCTCCATGTGGGATCAGTGAGCCACCTCACAAGATGAGGGTCACCTGAGGATTCTGTGAATTCAGTGAGGTCTCCTTTAGAAGAGATGGGATGAAGCTTGAAAATGCCCTGAAGGTCTCCTCAGACGCTGCTGGGTCTTTAGGTTTCATGTGTGCCCAGAGGTGGCCCAGCAATTGGTTTGAGACGTGCATCACATCTGACTTGACCTTCCTAGAATTTCCCCCCATCTTGGTTGCAGGTATGGTATGAGGGTTTGGGAAAAGGTTTGGGTGCATTTGTGTATCTACTGATGAAGTTCTCCTTTTCCATGCTGCCTCTCTCACTGCCTTCTGCAGAGCTTTTATGTGTCAGCAAACTGGTGGTCCAGTCGAAGGGCAAGAAGTCAGGCAGGGTGCTAGAGTTCAGGGACCTTTCCTTGGGAACTCAGCACACTGTCTTGGGAGTTAGAGTTCCCCAAGGTGTTAGCCCTTTGGGGAAAATGCTATGAAGCCTAAAACTGTTCGGAATCAGCTTCCTTTTAGCAGAGTAGCAGAAAAAGCATGTCCCAGTCTCTGTGTGGCTTCCCTGAACTGCAACTGACTTGGAAAGCAAAACAAGACAGGCAGTTTCAGGCTCCAAAGTCAGAAAATGTATTAATAAATGTTACTATTACATATGCATTGGAGAGACTAGATCCTAACTAACTAGCTAACAAAAAGATTAGGTAAGATAGTAGCTTCATTCTTAACTCACCATCTTCTTCTTGGTGGAGAGGCAAAGCATGGTGAGAGGGAAGGAAATGGAAGCAAAACATGGCCATGCATTTAACTAACACAAAGAACAACACTTAGGCTATTTCCGCACGAGACTGTTATAGCACTTTGATTCCACTTTCAACATTCTATGGAATCCTGGGGTTTGCAGTTTCAGGAGGGGGCCGTGTAGCCCTTCCCAAAACTGCAAACCCCAGGATTCCATAGGATGTTGAAAGTGGAATCAAAATGCTATAACAGTCTCGTGCAGAAATGGCTTCAGGCTTTGAAGGCTTTAACATGCACAAGAAAAAAAGAAACTCAGTGCTAGCCAAGCCCCACTTGCCCTGGAACAGGGGGCAGGGGAGAGAGAATGCCCGATTTTTCCAACACACTATATTTAAAATTCGCAGTTCTAAGATGTACCAGATTGAGGGGGGCAGTTATGCATTCACAAATTTGTAGTGACCCAGCATTATGTCTAATTTCGGCCTTGAGGGAATATGTGCCAGTTAGTGGGGAGCATTTATTACCCTGTGACTTGTGGGTTCCGTGAGGGACACCCAAATAACCAAAACAAACACAAGAAGATGGGGGAAATTAGCTGGAGCACTCTCTTGGCCAGCGAGAGGCAGGGTAACTTAGCGGGGATCTTTACCCTGTGTATACAGTGTCGGGTCAGTGAGCAGACAACCAGTCCAAAATAAAAACAATATTTATTAAACAATTATTAAGAAAAACACAGCCTCACTACTAAATAAGAGATGGAAAAGAGAGTTTTGGGGGAATGGGTGCTACGCCACCTTTCTCGTAGTCCCGAAGAAGCCAATTGGAGAGAAGGAAACCTGGCGTGGCGGCCGAGGGGAGCTCGCAGAAGAAACGGCAGCAAGGCGAGGTGGAAGTTCAATGAAGTCTGAGCGTTCCAGTGAAAGATCCGAGCGTTCCGGGCAATCCGAAGAGCTCTCGAAACTGGGGGGTTTTATAGGAGAAGGAATGACCGTGGGCTAGTCTGGTCTTGGGCGAAAACAATGAGTTTTGGGCTGGAGACAATGTCGCCGAAAGGTCAGAATTTACACGATAGAGTTATGGTCCAAATTGACAATAGTATGGCCAGTATGCAGATGCGGCTAGCTTGGAAGTTTAAGCACTTAGCTCGCCAGGGTGCCCTCTCGGGGCAGAGGTCTCTTTGTTTTAATAATGACCGTGTTTGTTTCGGGAGGTCCCTTAAAGCAGATCTGGCAGTTTCTGGCTCGCCTTGGTATAAGCAAATGTGACTCAGTGGATAATAGCCATGCCTAGCTTCGCGCTTGTTCGGAGGCCTGACAAACACTTGGCTGGTGGCAGAACAGGGCTGAATTATGATATCAAAATGATATCTAAAGGTTACCAAAGGCCAGGCCAGTTCACGATGGTAACACATTGTGGCCCCCTCTTCTGGTCAGCTATTTTTCCTAGATGAGTCTGCTCTGGGAGAGCCACCCAGGGCATACTGATACAGTCCGAAGGAGGATTAATAGAGAGATCTGCAATGCCCTGGTTTGGGCCTCTCTTTTTTTTCCTCCCAATATTCCTACAAAATTTTGATGCAATTGGCAGGCTGGCTAGCAGGTGGCAGTTGCTCGCAAAGCAAGCAGAACAGATAAGCGTTGGCAAGGAACGGGGAGGGAGGGCATAAACGGATAAAGAATAAGGGAGAGTTAGAAAGTAAGGAGCAGGAAAACTTACACAGGTGTAAGGTAGACAGGAGCTGGGAAAGTGGTTTCCAGGGTTTCTCATATACATGGATCACTGTAGAAACACAGCCCCAGGGGGCTTTTTTGTTCCTCCAGTACATCAACATCATTTCTATAAGGCACATGTGGATTTTGCAGAGCCAGCCCAGATTCCTTATGATGAGGCTTTCAGGATGAGGGTGGCAATGAATTCTGTCCTCAGACGGGATCAGACATGGATGGAGCTGCAGCTGTTGGTGACAATTTTTGGCACCTGTGTGACCAGCTCACGGAGCGAGGTCTCACTGTGGTCCCATACGGTCCAGAAGGCCCAGGGTGGATTGTGTTCGGAGACACGGGCAGGGGGAAACTCTCGCCACAGGTTGCTGTTTTGGGATTTGGGGGTGCAAGGCGTTGGCACACGGCGGCCGTGTGGATTTGGCCACGAATGTTCAGGTTATGGGCACCCGCTCTCCCTTTGGAACTGCCCAAGAGGGAAGGGAGCCGGTGGACCTTAGGACACTGGGATAGTCAGAAAGCTCTCCTGCAAGCATGCTTCTAACTTTTAACAAATTCTTTGAGAAAGCTGCCACTCCTACTTGAAATTGCCACTGACTAAGAGGTAAAGTGGGCCAACCGAAACAAGGCTGCCAAGGACGGACAGATCTCTAGTCAGCCTACATTGTGGGAACTGGGAGTGTGAAGATGGTAACTAAAAGCGGAGTTTATTGTTAAAAGGGCTCTGCC
The DNA here is from genome assembly GCA_948472985.1 of Iguana delicatissima. Classification (NCBI taxonomy): domain Eukaryota; kingdom Metazoa; phylum Chordata; class Lepidosauria; order Squamata; family Iguanidae; genus Iguana; species Iguana delicatissima. The sequence continues at coordinate 36,511 of CAOKZL010003679.1, read as the reverse complement.
AGATAGCTGTGATTTGCAAGCTTGTGGAGGCCTAATTGCACCATTTTTGTGATATATTAGTAATGGTGCATACAAGAAGGGCATATAGGAATGTGCTGGACCCTCCTCCACTCGAAAGTACTCCTTTGGCTGGACACAAACGGAAAGGACAGACAAAGATAGCTTAGTTCTTCTTGGATCAGCTCTAAAAAACCCAACTCATTAGCCTCAAACAAGAACCAACTTGTCAGTTTCCAAGCAAGAACAATTGCACAAGCCTAAGAGGAACGGAAGGGAAGGTTCTCCTGCCCTGAATCTGGCAGTAGAAATTGCCCTTGCTGAGTCTAGGCTGTTAAAGGAATGAGACTGATAGAGAGCCAACCGCATTAAGGTTGAAAGCAGCCTTGGAGCCAGGTGGACACACGGAAGGGACAAGCTTGGAAAAGCCACCCAGGAACAACCAACGAATTACTGGAGATACCACGTGGACTGCAGAATGTCCAAAGATATGCAGTATATTAAATCCCTCTTACATGACTGCACTGAGCTCTTGACTCTGTTTGCGAAGGTCTTACGAAATATTGAATATAGACAAGCAAGTGGATAAGGCTTTAAATGCTGGAAAGCAGCAACCAATTAAACTGGGTAACTCCCTTCTATCTCCTAAAGCAAACAAGAATCGCTCTAAGAAAAGAGCGAATAATAAGAAGACTGTAAACAATTTGAAGAAAAGTAAAAATATAACAAATGTAAAACAACCAAAGCATATATCTAAGATGAATTTTGAGAAACTCTTTGATTTGTTAGCCAAGGAGATAAAATCAGCGATAAAATTACCCAAGGAAATAAACACAAAGTCTACAGACAACAGCTGCGTCAACACCAAGCCAAGAACTGGGGCAAACTTATTAGCACCCCGTCCTGTAGACGAACTGTCCAAACCCTCTGCTGTCAGCGTTTGAAGAGCTGAGCACCCTCTCTCTCTCTCTCTCTCTCATGCTCCCCCATTTTTGCCCCCTGCACCAGGAAGGGTCACAGAATCCTAGAAGGGACTCCAAAGGCCATCGAATCCAACCCCCTGCTGTGCAGGAACCCACCTCAAAGCCCTCCCTTGGACAGACGGCCGTCCAGCCTCTCCTTAATAGCCTCCAAAGAAGGAGGAGACTCCATCTCACTCCATGGAGGCAGCATGGTCTGCCAGGGTAATGTGAGGTATGCACCTCAGAGCACGTGCAGAGTGCAGATAAAGAAGCGGGGCCCAGCTGCAACCAGTTGCTCTGGACGGGGGGGGAAGCCTCGCAGACTCAAAGCAATAAGGCTTAGTGCTGTTTATTCAACAGAGCACATGAGATAAGTGTTAGGATTTCTGGCAGCAAGTGCAGAAACAAAAACACATTCAGGCACAAAATCAGCAGCACAGAAGACAGATTGGCAGCAGATCCAGAGGCAGGACAAAAATAGCCTTACAGCAGCATGACCAAAGGCAAAAACAACCAAAGGCAAATTACATGGTCACACCCAAGCCGTTTTGAGGGCTAAACCACATCTGGTCCATATGGGGTGACCCAATTGCACTCATAGCACGCAACCGCCTCATGTTTGGTGCTTTCTGATGCGGTAAGACGTTTTGAGACAGGCTAGCCAAAACATTCCCTTGCGGCTCTGCTCCAAGGTCACATCACCTCACTTCTCTGTCCATTTGGAAAAAACCTGTCCTGAATGCCCTGACATAGTCAACTGCCAAACAGTTCTGACCGCCAGGAAGTTCTTCCTGAGGTTCAGGTGGAATCTCCTTTCCTGCGGCTTGAATCTATTGTTCCTTGTCCTAGTCTCTGGAGCAGCACAAAAAAAGCCCTCTCCCTCATCGACATGACATCTTTTCAAATATTTAAACGCGGCTGTCATGTCCCCTCTTAACCTTCTCTTCTGCAGACTAAACATACCTAGCCCCCTAAGTTGCTCCTCGTAGGGCTTCACGGCTTCCAGACCCTTCACCATTTTGGTTGCCCTCCTCTGGACACGCTCCAGCTTGTCGATATCCTTCCTGAAATGAGGTGCCCAGAACTGGACACAGGATTATTGCAGATGAGGTCTAACCAAAGCAGAATAGAGTGGTACCATTACCTCGCTTGATCTAGACACCATGCTCCTATCGATGCAACCAAGAATCGTGTTGGCTTTCTTGACTGCTGCATCACACTGCTGAGTCATGTTCAGCTTGTGATCCACCAAGACTCCTGGACTCCCACCAGGACTCCTAGATCCCTTTCGCACGTACTTTATGGAGCCACGCATCCCCCATCTGTTGTTCCACCTTCCTACTTTTCCCATCTCAGTGCTCAATTGCAAAACAAGGGATTCCGTTCCCCGCTCCCACCCCCTTCCTCCTCCCTTCCTCCTCATCTTTTGACAGCACCAGCATGTCTGCCCAGTGTGATAGCGGTGGTTGCGCTGATGAGGCGGTGGCTCCCACAAAAAGGTGCTGCCGGGAGCAGACCGCCCTCCCTGCTCCCGCAGCTACACCACCGGCTCTGTTGCACTGCTAGCCTGGTCAGGCTGTAGCACTTTGTTGGAGGGAAGGGTTTAGAGAAGGCTTTTAGAGTCCATCCAAAGGCCTTTCAAAGATAAAGGGATCATGCCCTACCTATGGACTGTTTGGTCTCATGTGCCACGTTTGAAAAATTTCATACCTTTTTTGACTGGTCCTTCAAGCTTTCATCCGGGCAAAAGGGAGGGTTGATTCACCACTGTGATAAATTTTTGCTTATTGGTCAAGCAGGAACAGGACAATGTGCTCTCCTGGTGAGAGAGTTTTATTCATCGATGGCAGGCAAAGGACTGGGTGCTGGAGGATTTCGGCATATCAGAGACAAGCTCGTCCACCGCAACGCCATTGTGGTTGTTTTCCAGGTCGGTGGGGCCTTGAGTCCCGATCTGCAGCCGCAGCATGACCGACTGAGTGGCGTGCCAGGCTTGAAACTTCCATGTCAGGTGCCAAGGAGATGATCGAGGTTGCAAAGTGGGCACTTTAGAAACAGGACTAATTACACACAGCATTCGGTGCACCTCAGTCTGTTTATGAGGAACGTGAACTTTATGGGGAACAACTGGCGTGGAGCACGGAGTACCCACAGCCAAGATGCATGAAAACAACCGAAACAGCCATGTGATTCTTTTAAGATGAAACTTGAGACCAGTCCTCGTGGAACCTGCAATGGGTGAAAATTAAGGCAATTATCTTAGAATTAATAGCATGTGTGCCAGTCAGTTTAATTAAAAGAATCATTATGAGCAAGAGTGAAGAAATGCAGACTGGAGTCTGGTAGGCTTCCCTTCCTATACCTCCACTGCCGGAGCTCCGCCTCCACGCCCCAAAAGAAACCAGATAAAAGCTCCCTGGATCCCCCCTTTTCCAACAGCCTCTCGTCTCCTCCTGGGGCTTCTGCTCTTCAAACTCTCCTGCGGACGGACGGTAAGCCCTCCTGAACTCTGTCTCCCGCCTGGTCAGGGAGGGAAGGACTTCTTAGACATTTTGGGGGGAGTTCTTTCTTTAAAATGCTGATACTGACAGAGAGATGTTTGTTTATTGAAATGACCTCTGGGGTGGGGGTGGGGAGTTAATACCTGATACACAGGTGTAGCTCCAGAGCTGGACAAAATGGATGTTCAGGGAAAGGTTTTCTTCCCTTCCGAGTTGGGCACACAGTAGCAAGGAAAGATGCTAAAAGGTCTTCTGCATCCATGGCTGCTTCTTCTTCTTCTTGTGAGGCTTCAAGTCATTGAATCCATTGCTCCTTGTCCTAGTCTCTGGAGGGGCAGCAAACAAGCCCACTCCCTCCTCAACATGACATCCCTTCCAATATTTAAACGTGGCTGTCACGTACCCTCTTAACCTTCTCTTCTGCAGACTAAACATACCCAGCTCCCTAAACTGTTTTTCATAGAGCATGGCTTCCAGATCCTTCACCAGGTTGGTCGTCCTCCTCTGGACACGTTCCAGCTTGTTGGTATCCTTCTTGAATTGAGGTGCCCAGAACTGGACACAGGATTCCAAATGAGGCCTGACCAACGCAGAATAGAGTGGTACCATAGCCTTCCTCGATCTAGACACCATACTCCTATTGATGCAACCAAGAATCGTGTTGGCCTTCTCAGCTGCCGCATCACAGTGCTGACTCATGCTCAGCTTGTGATCTGCCAAGACTCTCAGACCCTTTCACACATACTGTTATCCAGCCATGCATCCCCCATCCTATTTGTGCATTCAATTTTTTACGGCCTACATGCCTCTCTGTTGAAATTCATTTGGTTAGCTTTGGCCCAGCTCTCCAATCTACCAAGGTCATTTTGAGTTTTGATCCTGTCCTCCGGTGTGTTAGCAACCCCTCCCAGTTTGGTATCATCTGCAAATTTGACCAGCATGCCCTCCGCTCCCTCGTCCAAGTCATTGATGAAGATGTTGAATAGCCCTGGGCCAGGACAGAACCCTGTGGCACCCCACCAGTCACTTCTCTCCAGGATGAAAAGCAGCCACTGGTGATCCCCCTTTGGGTTCGGTCGGTCGACCAATTACAAATCCAATTAACAGGAGCCCTGTCCAGCCCGCGTTTTACTAGCTTCTTTTGCAAGAAAATTTTAGAACTCCCACCCTATTTGAACTGCCCCTATTATCCTGGCTGGGCTCTTTTTGGAGGGGAGACCTTCTCTCCGTCCACCTCTTCCCCAGGCACCATTGGTGGGAACGAGGGAGACGGGGCCATCCATTGGGGTTTTAGGAACTGGTTGGAATGGCTTTCAATGCTATGTGGAGGTGTTTCTCTAAGGTTTGGACGTAGCCTCCTAATGAATTTCCATGTTTTGAGTGTGTTTCATGTTTTAACTTTCGAAGCTGTTTAATTCCTTCTTAGATAACTTTTGAATTGATACTTTAATAAACTTAATCTGAACTGTTTCTAAATTTGTTGTAAGCCACCTTGAGGCCCACGACTGAGAGAAAGGTGGGATGAGGAGGACCTTCCCCGGTTGGGATCGCGGCGTCCTTTCAGCCAGAGCGCTGCTGAAAGGCTTCCCTTCTGCAAAATGTCTTTTCAGGGGCTGCCTCCTCTTTCCGCGATGCTTGTCCTACTGATCCCAGACTGTCTCTTCATTCTCCGTGGCCCCGTTTCTGTCAATTGAACGGAGGTGATGACGCCTTCATTCAGACCTTCCGGCTTGTCTTCTTGGGACCCCTTGGAAGAATCTGCAGGTTCTGATTTACAGCTTCTTTCTTTCTTTCTTTGAATTAATTTTGTTCAATAAAAGTAAACAACATGTCAAGAAACAAATAAAAATTGACCACACAAAAACCAACCAAGTATCATTCCTATTCAAAATACTGGTACCCTCCGTATCAGTAGAAAAGACCAAGAAGAAGAAAGAAATTAAACTTGAGAAGCCTTCCTGTTTGTACTGTGTGGTACAAAGAAGAGGTCTCTGGGTTGTGTTTTTCGGATAGATTATCCTTACTTCCTTTTTAGCTCTTTTCGGCTGGAAGTTTGGCTCAAACGTCTTTCCAGAAGTCTAAGGGACATTTTGGCGGATGCTCCATACCTGGCACCATAAATTTAGTTTCTGATAACTATTTATATAAAGTAGTTACTTTCCCTTGAGCATTCGGATTAGGGGGGTCCAATAATTTCCCCAAGTAGTTAATAGTCTTGCTGCCCCATTGTTCTGATATAATTTCTTAAAAACTAAATGAGAGAGTTTGGCTCAGCCTCTCTGTTGTTCGGGCCTAGACCTCCCCGCTCACCCCCTCTCCTTCCTGTCTTCTCAGCCGTGGACCTTTGGCATTGTTTCCTCCGGGACAAACCTAAAAGGATTTTGACTCTTGAAGAAAGAGGGAGGCACCCTCGCCTTCCCACCCCAGACCTTGGATGATTCCGGGAGACCCCGGGAGACCCCGCATGGACAACCTCCGTCCCCCTCGTCCCCTCCTGGGTTTCCTTGGGCCCCTTCCTTCCCCTTCTCTCCGGGGGAAGATCCTTCCCTTTCTCTGCTCACACTGGAAATGGTTTCGTCTCTTCTTCTTTCCTATTAAACCTCACCTGTCAGCATCGCAACATGTCTCCTTGTGTTGGTGGGATTGGCTTGTCGGTCTTTTTAATTAGGCGTGTGTGTGTGTGTGTGTGTGTGTGTGTGTGTGTGTGTAAGGACGGGGGAGAAATAAATTCAGGATGAGTTTTCATGCAGATTCACTTGACTGAAATCCCTTTGTTTTCTCACTGGTAAACCCCATCACGAGGTCTACAATTTTTGATATTAAATATGATTCAACATGCCAGAGAGGTCACCCAGGTGAACGCGTGGCCAGCAACGGTTGAACCATCGAAAACCAGGTCAGGCCAGTAAAATCCCAGTCACGTAGCCCAAGGAGACCTCAAGCTGTGCAAACCCACAGTAGACAAAGGGTCCCCAGCCTCTGAGAAGCCAACTTGAGGGGATTAGCGTGTTTTCGGCACTGACAGCAGTAAAATCATATCAGGCAAGGACCATCCACATAAATTCCCACCGCAACTCAATGCAACTGAAGCTCCTGCAACTTTGGCAACACCTGGTAATCCCATCATGCAAAGGAAGTTGCCATCGTGGAGCTTTTACTCCCATTGCAACACCCATTGTTCTCCCAGGGAAAGGATTTGCCCTCAAGGTACTTTTCCCCTACAAATAGTCCCAGTTTTTGAGCGATTCTTTGGATCACTGCCGGTCATACCAGCAGACCATTTCTCCGTCAGTCGAGTAATCCCCTCAGCCCTCTCCGTCCGGAGCTCTGCTTCTTCGCTGCCTTTCCCGGACCAAGGACTTTAGCAAAAGGTGCAGTGTTACCCCAGCTATAATCCCTTCAATAGTCCTCCTATCCAGTTTCCTCTCTTTTACTTCTTAATAGGTCTTGAGTGAGTGTGTGAGTGATTGCGTTGCTGCGTGAGACTTTCATTCAATACAATCGTTTTATTGCACATCTTCATTTTGGTTTTTGGCTTGGCCTGACCCCGTAAAAACTGGGTAAAAAGACCCTGCTAGGTCACCCTGCCTCTCGCATTGCTACTGCCTGTGCTCTGGCTAGTTTCCATTCCCTATCACGCGGAGCACATTAAGGCATCCCGCAAGGGACTCCAGAAATCAGGGGAACACCTTCTGAGGTTATGAGCCAGTTTAGACCCCTGGTTTGAATGGAGCTCCATTCCTCATGGAGGGGTTTAGCTCTGAAGAGATCTACAGCCCCAGGCAGCCTCTTGTCTCACGCGGGCACGTGGTCCCACCACCGTGGAAAGGGAGGGCCCCGGTGAGCTTCTTCCAAGAACCAAAATCCAGGGACAATGACAGTTATTAACAACAGCGACTTCAGAAGAGAAAAAGCATCTCTTCCAAGCTCTGACACGCATGAACAAACAAGCAGAAAGACATTTCCCTAGTGTGTTCCCACTGGTTTTACAAGCCCAGAATCCTAGGGCGAGAAGAGACCCCAAGGGCCACCCAGTCCAACTCCATTCTGCCATGCAAGAATGGACAATCAGGGCACTCTGTCTGACAGATGGCCGTCCGGCCTCTGTTTAAAAAGCCCCAAAGAAGGAAGAGACTCCACCACACTCCATTGAGACAGCATCAGATCCCGCTGCCAAAGAAGTGCTCCTGCCATCAGGAAGTCCCTCCTCATCTTTAGGTGGAGTCTCTTTCTCTGAAACTTGAATCCATTGCACTGAGTCCTAGACGCTGGAGCAGCAAAAAAGAGGCTTGCTCCATCCTCCACATGACATCCCTTCAAATATTTAAACACCTTGGAAGAGGTGATCTTCACTTTGGGCTGAACTGGAGGGGCAAAAGGAGGGTGGGGGGGTTAGAAATTGGGTGAAGGGGGAGGGGGCGGTCACACCATGAACGTCACTATGCATTCTGCCCCGTTTGCTGGCTGCCAGGAGAGAAGCACGGAGGGTCCTTAACATGACCTTGGAGGAATGTCTCTAGTTAAAAAAAAAAAATTGTAAATATTTTTGGGGGGTATGAAACAGTATAGAACAAACAGGGCCGAGTTAAGGAATTTTTTTTTAAAAGGCTTTGTGTTAAAAGAGAAGTAGCTTTTCATTTCATTGTTGCCTCCATGGCCCTGTGCTTTTTCTCACACACTCAGTTCTAACGTGGATCAGAGGTGGGGAGGTGGACTGGAAATCCCAGGAAGACCTTTATGCCATGAGGGTTCAGAGTCAGACCCCTGTCCCTTGTGCCATTACAGGGCTTTGGAGAAGAGGAGGCTGAGAGGGAAGACATCTTTAAATACCCGAAGGGGTGTCATGTAGAATCAGAGAATGCTAGAGCTGGAAGAGACCCCAAAGGGCCATCCAGTCCAGCCCCCTTCGGCCATGCAGGAACACGCACTCAAAGCACTCCCTTTGGCCGATGGCCATCCAGCCTCTCTTTAAAAGCCTCCAAGGAAGGTTGTCTTCTGCTGCTCCAAAGACTAGGACGAGTACCAAGGGGTTCAAAGACCAATAAAAAGGGATTCTATCTCCACACGAGGGGGAACGCCTTGGCTGGGAGAGCTGCTGGACAGGGGAGCGGACGGTGGACTCTCGCCTTCCCTGGGAATTGAAGACCACTTACGATGGTGATGGAGCCATCCTAACAAACTTCCTCAACGTGGCCTCTAATTACATGGTCGACTCCGGGAACAGCTTCCCAGACGATGCCGCTAGAGTCAGATACCTGAGCCAGCACCTCCAAGGAGAAGCAGCAGAGTGGGGTCGCCACCCTCTTTGACTCACGAGCTAAAGAGACAGCCGATCTGCAGCTGTTCATGCATCGCCTCAGAGAAAGATTTGAAGATCCTTTCCTCCAAGAACAAGCCAGATACCGACTCAGGGAATTACACCAGGGAAAAGGGACCGTCGAGGAATACGCCCGCAAATTCAGAAAGCTAGCCACTACAGTACCAGAATGGAAAGATGACGTCCTCAAGCAATTTTTCCCAGATGGATTAAACCCCACCGTATTAGATCGCTGCCTGACACAAGGAGATCCTACCAGTCTCTTGAGATGGATGAAACCAGTCAGAGAAGTGGAAAGCATCATGGAGAGTGTCCAGCTCGCCTGGTGGACACAAGCCCAAGAAAGCGGTCGCCGAACCCCAACGCCCCGAAAGACCACCTTCCTGAGCAGTGAGGAAAATAAAAAATGACGCAGAGAAGGAACCTGTTTCCAATGTGGGGAAAAGGGCCACGTCACCAGCGAATGCCAGGGACCTAGGAAACGCACTGGAGAAAAGTCTGGCACCCCTACCACCAGGCCTGCATCCCACAAAGCTGATACTCCGAAGCCGCCAACCAAATGGCCAGCCGGTGGAACCTCCACGGGAGCTTGCATTTTGGGCCCGAGGCCCTCTGGGGAGGCCCTGTGTTACACACTCACACATTTTAGTTCAGCTTGCCTTCACACTAACGAGCATATCTGGGGGGTGCGCTCATGCTGTCGCATTGCTAGGTCAGGCTGCCCTGCATGTTGCAGATCTGTGAGAATAGTCAAGGAATGTTTACGAGGGGTACTTCACTCCCCGCGCCGTCCAGTACGGGGAGGGGAGAGTGAAGCCTGATTAGGGACCGTCCGCTGCCGTCTCAGGCAGGTACTGTAATTGGCAGGCGAGGGCGGATAGCCCCCCATCTCAGCACGGCGGGTTGACGGATGGGCAGCCTTTTTTGCCGCTGGTGCACGAAAAGCCTATAAAATCTGTTGAAACAAAGCGAACCCTGCTCCGTCGCCTGCTTTGCCTTTCCAGCGGAGTGAGAGTCTATGTATGCTTGTGTGCCTTTCATTTTTCTTTTCGCTTCTTTGCTTAATAAACTGCATCCTCAAAGACCAGAACTGGTTTGGTTCTCACCTCCCAGCATCTCATACTTCGAACCTTGCAAGGCCACCCAATCCAGGGAGGGGGGTGTGTGTGCTACACTTGGTACCAGGAGTGGTGTACGAGTGCTGGTGCGAGGCCATGCTCAGGCTCTGGAAGAAGAGGACTGCAAAGCTTGGAAAGCTTGGTGCAGGTCAGCAGCACCATGGGGCGTGGTAGCTCAGAAGTTGGCGGTCCTAGGGGGACCTGTTGCCTGGCCGGCGCTCGAGAGGGGTGCACCCCAGTTGGCCTGGAGAGCGCTCTGGAGTCCCTGCGGCTGGATCGGTTACCCGCTGCTGGGATGCGCGAGGCTGCGCCGCTGGCTTGGCTGCTCCTGGCAGCGTTGCGGAGCATTTCGCGGCTGGAGGAGAGCTGCAAGGGAAGCTGTGGGAAGCTTCAGGCGGAGTTGGATACCAAGAGGGACTTGCGAGTGTTGAGTGGAACAGCGCTGCAAGACGTGGTGATGCAAAATGCAAAACGGGAACAGAAGCTGGAGGAGCTGGCCGGCCGTCTCATCCGGCGCAGCGGGAGGAAGTGCCCGCGGCGAGCCCGGGTACGGAGTGTCATCACGAAGCCGGATTGGGACCCAGCGCATTGGGATCCGTGGGACTTGGCGGACGACGAGGAAAGTGAGGTAGAGACTGAGTCGGAAGGGGACTCCGGGGCAGAGGACGAGAACCAGAGGGAAAGCAGAGCTCCGTCCCCTGATCGAAGGTAAGATCTGTTACTGGCAGGTAGCCGGACAGAACAACCCCGTGGTGGGTAATACCCAGCTGGTCCGGGATTATTCCGCCCAGGAATTGCTTGCCTTGCAGCAGCAATACCAGCAGCGGAAGAAGGAGGGTTTGTTAACTTGGCTGGTTTGGATAGGGGACACGGGGGGCAATTCCGGGCAGCTGACAGGGGAGGAGATGCAGAAGCTGAGCGCCGTCGCCGGCCAGCTGACCCGACGGCAATTGCTGCGTGCAGCCCATACTGTGCAGGGCATCCGTAGCCTCATGGACCGGCTTATCCTCGCCATGTGACAGGCGTGGCCTGGCAGTACCGAAATGGACGGCCTGAGCCGCACCTGGCAGACCCTGGGGGAGGCGCAGGCTCAGTTGCGTGAGCTGGGGATGTTGGCGGCATGTGAGGGGGACGCCTTTCATGGCCCGGACGAGGTCTGGTTTACCGCTGGCATGCGGATGAAGCGGCCCCGGAATGCACCGTGTTTTACAAGGGGACCGTTCTGAGCATGCTAGGACCCGCTATCGGCCAGAGGGTCGGGGACGTGGGAATCACGCCGAGCCAGCTCGATCATCTGGATGCCCCGGACTCCCACGAGGCTGGTGAGTGTGTGGACGGCGAGTCCGGGCAGTGGATAAAGGTAAGACGAGTGGGCCCCTGAAAGTTAGCTGGAGTCAGATGTGGAGAGATCTGCTCCGGCGGGGATTCCCTGGGAGGAAATCCATGGCTTCCCCACCCCCGCCCTCTTGGAAAAGTGGAAGCAATTGCCCAAGCATCAGCCATTTGTGAAGTCCCCCAAGAGGGTTAATGTGGGTAAAATGAGACTGAACCTGTCAGGATCCAATCTTCATTTAGCAAAGTCACACAGAGAAGCGGTAGAAGTTTTATCTAACGACTTGTGGCTTCAAACTGGTACTTGGAATAAACACAGACGCAGGTAGCTTTGAATAAAAGACTAAATACTTTACTAATGACTCTTCATTTACATCTGTATTGAGAGAGCCTGCTACCTGTCTAATCTAGTGAATAGGAGATTCTTCAGGTTAACTCACCATCCTCCTTGATGGGACTCAAACTCGGAGCATGCGAAGAGTTCAGGGAAAGCAGCCATTGAGAACAAAGAGAAAGAGAGAGAGATCTTCAGAGAGAGGGGAGTCTTAACTTTTATAAGACCGATGACCCGAGCAACTGTCCTGGGTCACATGATCTGAGCACCGAAGGTATTTATGATCATGCAATAAAAGACAGAGAAAGGCAAATGGAGAAGATCTGGCATGCAATAGAAAGGGAGGCCCTATCTGGCTATTACCCATCTGTTCTAACAACAAGATGGAGGGGGAGAGAGAATGCTGTGATTTCCAACAGTTAATTCCAACGCTCCGCCCAGGGAGGAGGTTGAGGCATCGCCCGTGCCCGGGGGAAGCCGAGGTGCCCTGAACGCAAGCCGGCGTGGCTATATCCAGACTTGTCGGAGTTGCCCACTTGGCAGCCGCCCATCCCGGAGGAGAGGGAGGACGCATTCCCCACCAGGGCACATGTCCGCCGCGTGGCTGGGGGCCCTGACCGGCGGTCCCACGCCTGGCTCCAAATTTATTGGAGCACCCGGAATGTGCAGCAGGTGTGCGCGCTCGTGGACATGGGGAAAGAAGTGACCATGATTCATGGCAACCTGAAGCTGCACCCTCCCTGTAACCAAGATGCTATCCTTACCTTAGTCCGAACCCTAACCGTGTGGTTTTCCTTTCTACCTACTCTTTAGAAACCTCTGACCCTAAACGAACGTCCTCACGCGTCCCCTTGTTCCAGCTCTCCAAGTGGGGAGGGGGTGTGGCTACCTGTGGTAGGGAGGGGGGCCCACCCTCCCTGTCTCCTCCTCCCAAATCCTCAGAAGACCCCAAGCTAACCGTCCCGCTCTCCCTTTCCCCTTTTGAGCTGTTGGAGTCGCTGAAACACCTCCATCCCACTTTCAGCCAGGGGAACAGACAGCTCCCTTGACCTAAGAGAGGAACTCACAGGATAGTTGCCCCAACCAAGTCCCCTGGGAGTCTGCCGCCACCTCCGTGGGGTGGGTGGGGCCTCCTACTCCTTTTCAAAGAGACGCCGGACGGGGCTTTGATTGCCTTTTCCTGTGGGGCACATGGGGGTTGGACTGGATGGCCCTTTGGGGGGGGGTCACTTGCAGCTGTATGAAATCTGTGATTCTGTGACATGAAAGGAAATGAAAGCCATGGAAGCCTAAAAGCCGGGGGGGGGGTAAGCCCAGAGGCGGCCTAGTCCAGCTCTGCCCGCCCCCTCCAGCCCAATAACAATCTCAACTCCCTCATTCCCAGGATCTCAGGCACTTCCAAAAGCACAAAAGCTGAAGGGGAAAAACTGAGTTTCAGGCAAGTGAGGACGGCAGGGAGGAAGAGGACCATCATTTATTGAGGTGACTCAAATAGAAATCACATCAAGAGGATTGTGATCATCAGAAAATGGCATGTGTTGATAAAAATATTTCTTTAAAAAGGGTGTTTAAAAAAGAAAACAGCAATAAGTTTACAGCCCAGTTAACAAAGGAGCTTGGAGCAAAGAACATCCAGGCTGAGGCCTCCTTCTCTGAAACCTGGGCTCCCCCTTGGCATTTGGGGTGCAGGGGAGAAGGGTGGAATGGAGGCTCCCCCTCCCCAGGGAGAATGGAGGGGGGCTGTGGGACCAGGAGACCCATGGCAGGGTCAGTGGAGAAAAAGGCGGAGGGTGGATTTTGGATCCAGAAGAAGGGGAGGGGGAAACAATCTCCCTTCCCATTCACAGGCCAATGGGAGTTGCAGTGGAGGGGAGGAGGCTTGGACTCGCCAGTTTTGGAGTTGGTGGACAAATCCTACTCTCTCAGCCTCAGAAGGATGCTAGGGCAAACACCCTCCAAAGACATCTTGTCAAGAAGACCCCACGGGAGGAAATCCATAAATCTCTTTTGGAGAGACTGTGTGTGGTTTGTGTGATGGACTGGGATTCGGGGGGGGGGAGAACAGTATTCACATTCCCTTTGCTTGGCCCTGGAGGCCCACTGGGCAACCTTGGGCAAGTCACACCCTCTCAGCCTCAGAGGGATCCCAAGGGGACAAACTTGCTTGGAGGAAATCTTGCCAAGAGAACCCCAGGAGAGGGTGGGAGTTGACCTGAACCCACCAAGCAAGACGAGGTGCTTCTGAGTGTCTTCTGCACTGGAGATGTGCAGACATCACCAACAATGTCCCTTGTGGGACAAGAATGAATTGAATTACAGTCAGCTGAGCCCCTTTCCACCCACAGAAACCTTTCACAGAGCTCAGCATTTTTGTTTCCCAAGGGAAACAAAATTTAGCCAAACCTTAAAATGTTGTTTCAGGGACACCAGCAAAGAGATTTCCTGTGGGACCTGAAAGACTGCTGGGCCACCTTCAGGGTCCAACAGGATTCTTGGTTGCCCTTCAAGGGAGAGTCAAGGGCTCCCTCCCAGAGAAATCCAAGGGAGGGTTGCTCATCTGGCAGGAGAGAGCTTTTGAGGAGAGGAATTAGGATCAAACAACTAGCAATCCAGAGAATTCCCTTGTCGCTCCATAAGAAAACAAGAAGACCAAAGCAAGCAAAGGCTGAGATTGTCCAGATGAGGAGAAGGAAGTGGTTGGATCTGTGGGGGTCTCGCCCTCCTTCTCTCTCCTGTCCTTCTGTCTCTCCTCCAAAGTTTGCCTCCTCCCAGCAAGGAAAAGACCCCTTGTGGCTGTTGGCAGGAAGGAAAGAGGCTTTTTCTCCACATCCTGAAGGAGCGGCGGAGTCTAATCCATGACGCCAACTGGAAGGAGGGAAAGAGAGAGAGAGAGCACACAATATCATAGCTATAGAGAGAAAAAGGGAAGACTGTCCCTGGCAGGGTAGGGGGCAACCTTCAGGTATGGGGAGGGGGTGCCAAAGTAGCTGTGGGGAGGCAGTTCCCCATTTTTAAAGAGGAGCAGCTCTACCGGCTGCCTCCACCTGCCATCCACGAAGCCCCTTAACCAAATTTCCAAGCTGCCGCTGCAGCCGCAGAGAGGTGAAGCTCTTCCTCCACCTGCTGGCCGTTCTGAGAAATTGCAGCCACAACTGTCTGTGAAGGGGCCACTCTCTCGTCCCACCATTGTCCCCCCCACATTTCCTGGTTTGACTTTCCTTCCAGCCTCTGCGTTTAAAACCCTTCCAAGAAACCATGGAGACCAGCACCCTTAACGCAGGGGGTCCCGCCAGGTGTCTGGGGAGGCAGCCCACCACACGCAAAGGTTTTGTGGCATGATAAAGGCCTTAGGCTTCCAGGTCTCTTTCCTTTTCCTCTTTCCCAACAAAGCTGGCAGTGGCTTGGGCAGGTGGTCCCCTCAGCCAGTAAAAAGGAAGAGGGGATGGTGCTTGAAGCCCTCAAGGGGACCTTCGAGCCCTTAATGGTTTCACCGCTCCTGATACATACCTCTCCCTTTATACACCCACCCAAGGTTTGAAGTCGGCTAAAAAAAGACCCTTCAAAGGAAACCAGACTGTGAGACGTGATGGATGCAGGGCCTTCTCTGGGGTGGCACTCTGGTTGCACAACACCCTTCCCTCGGAGGCCTGCTTGGTGCCAGCTCCAGCTTCCTTTCAGCCCCAAGTCAAAGCCCAGCTGCTGATGGTGAAGGCCTTTTCTAACCAAAGGAGACCCTCACCATGGAGACCTCCATGGCTTTAGACTGTTTAGAGAGTTTTGCAAAGAGAAGAGTGGTGTGGTTCTCAAAAACTCCCTCCTCCCAAATAGACCAAGAGAGGCCTCAATAAAAGGGGGCTCCTTGTGTCCCCAAATCCCAACAGTTTCATGGAGGGAGCTCCCTTGCTGAGGCTGGGTCTCCCTGATGATCACAAAGTGGGCAGAGAGGAAGAGCTGTGCCCCCCCCCCGAGTCCTGTCCTGCCTGGTAGTGCCGTTCCCTCCCCTTGACCAAGGAAGGGCTGCTGGTTGGACAGACGGATGCCCCCTGAGATGGGGACCTTCTCTCGCAGACCCAGAGGGAAACCTGCAACGTGTCCGTGTGGGGAAAGAGAAACTCCTACAAGTGACTTTCACTCTGAATATTCCTGCACTCGCCCTCTAAGCTTTCTGGGAGTGGGAAGGGGAACACAGAGATTCTGCAGGGGGGAGAGGTCCTGAGCCACCCCTTTGTGGGAAGAGGCAGCAGGGAGGCAGTGTGTCCTTCTGAGCGGAAGGAGAGCAGAGAAGACCTTACCTGTGGTCAGAGGTGGAGCCAGACCTGGCGAGGAAGAAAAATATAGAAAGATTTGTTGTGTTTCAAGGAGTCCCTCAAAATGCCCCCCACCCTCCACACCATCAGCCACCGGACCAAAAAGCTATACCCCCCCACCTTAGGAGATGCTCTGCATATGACCAGCGTCCTGTTCCAGGGATGGTGAACTTTGGAAGGGTCTTTGATGATGACAAAAGGGGACCCTCTCCAATTAAAGTCGGGAAAATCTTATAATCTTTTTTCCACCAGACCCGCCCGACTTCATGCATCTGGTGGTTTTTGTGGAGAGCCAAATGATTGTCTGAATGGGACGTGCAGATGGGAGGCTTGGACAGCATCACCCTCAGTGAAAGATTCTGGTAGCTGCAGTGCAGAGCATCGGGAGAACCAAAGGCTGACCATCTGTGGGTTGAACTCTACCCATATCTGAGACACCAGGGAGAAGACTTTTGGCAAGTGGAGATGTTCTGGCTGGGCCCAGTTCCATATAATCAGACACAAACACACACACACACATGGAGAGAGGGAGGCCCTCCCCTCCCCTTTCTTCCTTCTTAGGTAGAGAGAGAGCCCAGCGGCCACAAAGACCCCCCCCCAGCACAATGCCCACCACCCCCATCCACATCTTGCTCCTGGCGGAGTCCGACTGGGGTCCTGCGGGAAGAAAGAAGGAAACTCAGGGGGGAGGAAAGGCGGCTGGGCTGGGGGACATCACTCCAGGAACTGGCTAGGGGGCATCCTTGGTCCCCCCAGCTCTTTGCCCACAGCTCCCCATCCTCACTCTAGAAGATGAGGAAGAAGGTGGACGTGGATGTTCCCTGGATGGAGCAGAGATCTCAAGGTCTCACAAGGAAACCCAAAACCCTGCGAGGAACAAGTGAGGGAGCTGAGAGTGTTGATCTCGGAGCCATCTCTAGAGCGAAGAAGAAGATGGAGCCAGCTTGTTTTCTCCTGCTCCAGAAATTAGCACAGGAACCAAAGGATTTAAAGGAGAAGGAAAGAAATCCCACCTAAGCATTAGGAAGAACCTTCTGACTGTTAAGGGCTGTTTGAGAGCAAAACAGGCTGCATTGCAGTAGGAGGGAGCTCTCCTTCTTAGGAGGTCTTTAAAGAGAGGTCAGGGTGGGCCTC
This sequence comes from Iguana delicatissima, assembly GCA_948472985.1. Lineage (NCBI taxonomy): Eukaryota > Metazoa > Chordata > Lepidosauria > Squamata > Iguanidae > Iguana > Iguana delicatissima. Next base: position 19,509 of record CAOKZL010003679.1, on the reverse strand, counting down.
TCCCTGGAGTGCTTCAGCTGGGCACTCCTACAAGGCAGGAAGGGGTTGGGCTGGATGGCCCTTGGGGTCCCTCCCAACTCTAACATCCTCTGTTTCTTACTCCACTCGACAGAGGCAGGGCTGGTGAAGCTGGTGTGCTCCACCTGGCAGGCATAGACGTCTCCCTGCTCTGGCTTTGTTTCCAGCATCACCTGGATCTGGAAGGTCCAGTCCCCATTCTGGATCAGGTCTGTGGTCATGACTTTGGACCCCTCTTCCTCCTTCCCGTTCTTCAACCAGGTGATTTTGATCTTGGCGGGGAAAAAGCTGTCCACGAAGCAAATCAGCACCGTGTTGTGGGAGGAGGAGTCGTACTCGGTGGGGGTGATCTTCAGCTTGGGCTGAACTGGGGAGGAAAGTGGACAAAATGGGGTGAGCCTGTGAAAGAGTGGGGTGCCAGGGAAAGTAAAGACTGGAGGCTTCCCATGAGGATGGGAGAGAATCTGGATCAGCTCCCCCTCTACAAAACTAGGCAAGCCAGGGCAAGACTCCCTCTCCTCCCCAAACAATTGTGCAGAACTGGACTGAGACCTCTCTGTATGGTAGACCACCTTAAAAGTGCCCTAAAGGCACAAGAGAGAGATTCTTTTATTGCAGCTGAGCCTTCCCAGGTGTAAGGGAACAAGACTCCCCAGGAGGGAGAAATTAGGGCTACAACCAATTCTGTGCACCTTTACTTGGGAGCGGGCCCCACTGAAGACATGCCAGAGTAGCCACTGTCCATAGCCAATAAAAATGAAGCAACATTACCGCACATCCCATTAGCACCTCTATGGGAACCCCGTTAAAAACACAGGCCTTGTATTTGTCCACAGCACCGGGGGCCAAACCATGGACCTGAAGCGTGGAGCCTGGTGGATCCTTCAGGTTTTGGCCAAGCAAATGCCTGCTGCTCAGGTGGAAAATCGGGCGCAGAAAGGGACTTGTGATAGTTACACATTTCTTTCTATAATCTACCAGTTTCCTTAGCACAAATACAAAAGATAACTTGCCATACTAAATAGTTATCCTCCAGAAAGTTAATAACAGAGCTCCAACATGGATCTATTTGTAATCATGAATACTGACAATTACTCCTATTTGTGCAAAACAAAACAAAACTCTGGTGCTCCCAAAATGTGATGTTTAATCCTTAACAGTTTAAGACACCCTTGGCCTGTTCTCCTAATAGTGTTGTGTGATAGATAGATAGATAGATAGATAGATAGATAGATAGATAGATAGATATAAAAATAAAAATATAGTAATAGTGTTGCAGGAGCCCAGAGACCACAGAGACCACAGAGCAAGAAAAAGAGTAATTTATTACGCGCAGGCTTTTGGCTGGATGTCTCCAAAAGACCAAAAGCCCTGAATTCAAGTTTCACAGCTCTTTTATAGACAAAGTTCACAGCATACACAAAGATCACAGGCAAAGATCGCAGGCGTGTCTCGGTCCGCCCCTGCGGGGTCACAAATACCACATAATGTTCCTAGCTAATTACCCCCGCGCTCAGACCCCGGAACACACCGGCTACACAAACAACACCCTGGCTACGTGATACATCGGCTCTCGTGACCTTTTTACCCTTCTGAAATCTTTCTCCGTTCCTCTGACCTAAGCCCCCAGCTTCTACTTTATTTCTACTTTACTATTTCTAATTCATACCTATATCATTTCCCCCCTCAAATGCATAATTTCTAAACAATTATAGCATTTCGTGACGTTATATCATAAAACAGCGTCAGGCTGAGCCATCAGCGCGTACAGAGCTGCTGTCTTACTGGAAGTAATTTGAAGCCTATGACTTATACGTTGCATAAAACAAGGAAAGCACATACGCACAAACAGGAAGATTAGCACGACTGGCAACAAAACAACAAACAATGCTTTTAGCCGATTCAGGTTTGGTGACCAAGATGTGAGCCACCTCCACCAGTTATCATCCCTTTCATTTATATCCTTTACTACTTCGTGCAGTTTGTTAATTTGTGCTTCTATCGCGTTGCTGTTATCAGACAAGTTGAAACAGCACAATTTCTGATGCTTTTCACATCCTACGTGACGGAGAAGGAAGAGATAGTCAACGCCTGCCCGATTTTCCAATGCAGCATTCCTTAGTTCCCGCTGTTCTTTGTTAAGCAAGGGTAATGCTTTGGAAGTAGCGTTTACACTTTTGGCTAGCGTGCAGGCTAATCTTTTTATTTCTAGTCCGTCCTCCAGAGCCAATCCTGTTATTCCAACCAGGGAGAATGCTAACGCTGTTTTCTCTTCATCCGACCATAAGTGTGATGGGCCGTCACAGTTTTCATCTGGAGGGGCGGCTCCAGCTGTACGGTCTCGCTTCTGAGGCCGTGGAGGAAGGACTGTTACCAGACGGCTAAGGCAGCAAGGTTGAGCGTCAGACAGATAGGCTGGTATGTATGACCAGGTTCGAGACCCACAGGTCCAGAACCAGCCGTGAGGTCAAAGAACATGACCTTGGTAATAAGATATATTTTGGATCTCCTTGCAAGGAATCGGAGGTCCTGGAGCAACCTTGCATTGGCTGTTCTTACTCCGACAATTGACCATGCGCGCGCAGGTAGCATTGGCTCCTGCTACTATAGGAGTTCGTAAAGTGAACTCAGTTAGGGGTAGAGAATTTGACGTGACCCCCCAATCTGCGCTGCGAGCATACGACATATCTAAGTGGCTAAAGATCGAACTCTGGTAGTGGGTACTATCCTGGATTTGGCTTGGCTGCCTACACACCGGTATCAGACATGAATCAATAAGTCTATTGGCAGGAACTCCCTGTGGCAAACAGAAATGATCTACCCCGGTTATATTAGCTAGGTGTAACCAATAGTTATCAGCCAAACGTGGGGATGCTATCTCTTCAACCCCTTGAGCATTGCTTACAAATATCATATACATAGAGAATAATAAGAGTAATATAAAATGCATGTTAGTATTACGTCCCTTCCCGGGCTTCCTGGGCTCTGGCTGTATGCAGGGCTGCTGGAATCCTGGACAGCAGCAATAGAGCCTAGCCCCCGTCTTCTTTCCTTCTCCAGTTTTCTTGCTCTGTGGTCTCTGGGCTTCTGCAACAATAGTCCTAATAATGCCTTCCATTGCTGACCGGTTCTTCGTTCAGCGCCCCCCCCCGGACCAGCCAAACTCCTCATGAACTAGAGCGGCCTCCCCACTCCCCCAGCTTAAAAACACTTCCGGGGGGCACTTCTGCTCACCCCCTGTGTGTCCTTTTGGGGAAAGGGCTGGGGTGGAGGGGCTGCCGCGTCTAATGCCCCCATCCTCCTCCTCCTTTCTCTTACCCCTCCCGCCCTACCTCTGGGGCAAGGAGAAGCTCTTGACTTGGGGGATGGAGGGAAAGGGGAAGGGAGGCTACCTGGGTGCAAAATCCCCCATTCCCAAACTCTCTTCCCAGCCTCCTGGGCGGGAGGGCCGGCGCTTACTTTTCCTGAGGAGGATGAAGGGCTCCAAGATGCCATAGTTGTGCCGGCAGAAGCGGTCCACTTTGGCCCTCAGGTTCCTCAGCGCGTCCGGGTCCCGGTTCAGCCTCTCCGCATTGGACTCGGCGAGGGGCGAGAGGGCCACGTACTGGCCAAGGGTGCTGTCGAAGTGGAGGAGGTCCTGTCGGTCACAGATGTGCCTCAACAGGTAGCGCACTGACGGCTCCTCCCCACCGGGCCCGTGCCCATTGGCAAAGTGGCACTCAGCCCTCTCCTGGTAGAAGAACTGCGCTGGAGGGAGAGAGGGAGGGAGGGAGTTACTCCAGGCAAGAAGTTACTTGGGCAGGACTCGGCCCCTTCCCTGGGCGTGGTGCTGGGGGAGGGGGGCACCGAAGAAGGGGCTGGCCTCTTTCTTCCCCAGAAACCTACCTGTCGCTCTCTGAGGATTTGACCTCACTTTTCAGGGGTGCTGGTCCAGGACTGATCCTATAAGAACATAAAACTTGAAATGTCTCTTAAACTGCCCCATAGAGGTAACACATTGAAAGTCACTAGAAACTGTTATAAGGGACCAACCAAGAAACTTTGTGGTTCCTTGTTACATCTCGTCTGACCTACAAGTGACAGGCCCTGGTTGCGCCCCTTTTCTCCTCTCCCCCAGTAACTAGTTCCAGGTGCTCTGCGCACACCCCAGCTCTCTTGCACCCAAAGCCTTTCCCATATCCCAGAACAGCGAGGAGAAGGGAGGGGCTGTCAAGGGGAGACAGGCCAGTGTCTCTCTCGTGTGTGTGTGTGTGTGTGTGTGTGTGTGTGTGTGTGTGTGTGTGTGTGCGTGCGCGCGCCCGCGTGTGCGCCTTCAGGTCAGCTGTTGACTTAGAGTGGCTCCCTAATTTTCACTGGGCTTTCTTAGGCCAGGAATCCCCAGAGGTGGTCTTGCCAGTTTCCTCCCCTGGAATGGAGCCCCCAGCCCCCGGTATTTGTCGGCAGCCTCCCACCCGAGTCCTAGCCAGAGTCCCCGGTTTTACGTTTTACGTTTCCAGCGGGAGATCCTTTTTCGCGCCGCCTGGCGAGCCGGTTTGGGCCGGGCGCGCTCTTCTCCCCGCAGCCGCAGAGGACGGCCCCGGGAGAGGGTACTCCGGCAGCCACGACCCCCACCTCAGACAGGCGGCTGCCCTGCGTGAGTCGCGGAGAAAGAGGAGGAGGAGAAGCGGATGGGTTGCGTGGAAGGGAAGGGGCGCTGCCAAAGCGGAGGGGAGGGGATAAACAGGCTCGCGCGGGAAGCGGGGAAGGAGAGAAGCCCCCTGGAGCAGACCGGGGAGGAACGTCCTTTGGAAGGGGCGCCAAAGCCGCCGTCTCTCCTCCGCCGGTTCCGAGCGCCCCGCCAGCGCCCCTTCTCCGCGGCTGCCTCACTCGGGCGGGTGGGCTCTGGGTCCCCCAGCCCACGGGCAACAGCCGCTCACCTGGGGGTCCCGCCGCGCCCTCCGCCTCTGGGGAAAAGACCAGCCCGGCCAGGGCCAGGAACGCAAATGGCGTCAGGGGCGACCCCCCCATCAGGATGAAGCCTCCCGCGGCAGAGCCTCCCTCCCTCCTGGGGCCCCCACTCCGTTCCGAGCCTTTCTGAGGCGGCTCCGCCCGGAAAAAAGCCCAGGCGCTCCCCCAATCAGAGGGAGAGCCCCGCTCGCGTCGTCAGTCGCAGGGTCGGGAATTCCCCAAAGCGTCCCCGCGAGACTGGTGTCCTCTGCGCGCCAAAGGGAGCGAGCGAGAGGGGCGGCGAGGGTCCCGGGCAGGGGGCAGCCGGGTGGGCGCCCACGGCTGCTTCTGGGCGCCCTAAGTCGCCTCCTCTGCCAGATGTGGTCAGAAGGGGCTGCCACCAGGGCCTTCCTCCACGGCTGGGCGAGTGGGGCTTGCCAACAAGAGCTTTCCCGGCGGGGGGGTCTGGGCCCCGCTCTCCAGGAGCCCTGCTCCAGCACTCCAGCGACGGGACGCCCTCCCCGCAATCCCGCCCCGAGGCCGACGGTGCCGCCGCCCGACGGCCTCTGACTGCTCTGAGGCTGATGCGAGAGGCGGGAGGGCTGCGCCCCACTCCCCGAACCGGGCGAGCAACGCCTGCCCCCGAAACCCACCCACGCGCCCGCCTCCCTGCTCCCCTCCGCCGTGGCGTCGCCCGGCGAGAGCCTTTTGCTCCCCGGCTAAGCCGCTGCGGGCGGGGGAGGGGAGAGGAGAGGACCCCGAGAAGGAAGAAGGGAGCGGCGCCCGACTCCGCGCCCCGGCACAGCCGAGATGGCGGCGGCGGGAGCGCGCACTCCCGGGGGGCCCTGGGCGCTCCTCCTGCTCCTGCGCCTCCTGGCCCGGCCGGCCGCCGTGGGAGGCGCCGTGGAAGGTGCGGGGCCACTGGCGGCGGGTGGGCGGGCGCCGCGGTGGGGGAGAGCCCCGCCGCCCCTCGGTCCTCCCCGGGCGTTTGCTCCGGCTTCGTGGCTTCGGGGGGAGGAGGGGAAAGGAAGGACCTCCGGAGGGGGCTCTCCGGCGCACCCGCGCCTCCACCTGCTCCTCCTCTTTCCGAAAGACGCAGCGGCCGCCACCGCCCCTGGCCTGGTCAGATGGCCACTGGCCCCGTCGGTCGCCCCCCGGGGAAAGCCGAGGCATCCGTCGTGCGACCCTCCCCTCCCCAAAGAAGGCAGGGTGGGCTTCTTCCTCCACCCTCGCGACAGCCCCGCGAGGTCGGCCGGCCGGCCGGCCGGGCGCGGGGTCGCGCTCTCTCTCTTTCTCTCTTGTCTCGGCGCTCTGGGCAGGGGCTCCCCGGCTCTGTCCCGTAACCGTTCCTCACGAGGAGAAGGGCGGAAAGGGGAGGAAGCGGGAGGAGGCGGAGGGGCCGGGGCCGGGGCCGGGGCGGGCCGGGGGCTGCCTCCCCCGCTTTCCCACCGGGGCTGCCGCCTTAGCCCCTGCTCTCTCTTCCCGGCGTGAGCCCGGCCTTCTTCTACGAGCGCTTCCCCGCGGGGGCGGACTCCGGCCAGCCGCTGCCTGGGGCCGGGGGCGGGCGGTCTGGCGGCTCCCGGACTTCAGCCGCTTCGGCAACGTCGAGGCGCAGGAGGCCCTGGCCTTGCTGGCCGTCGCGGAGAACAGCCTGGGGGTCTTCAGGACGCTCCGCAACCGGACCCGCGCCCAGAACGGTACCCGGAGGGCGGCGGGGGGCTCTTCCCCCCGCATGTATCCGGGGCGGCCCCTTGGCTCCCCTGACCCCCAGATCCCGGGGCCAGCGGGACGCCCCCGCGGGGAGACCCCGGAATGCCAGTGGCCCCGCCGGCGCCGAGGGAAGGGGAGGCCCGTGGGTCGCTCCACCCCGCCCGCGCGGACAGCCCCAGAAGGGAAAAACGGGTTATCAAAGACGGTTATTTCCAGGCGAAACACGATAAAAGAGCAGCAATCTACTCCCCACTAAAACTGCCATCCTAATAGGTTTTCTCTGAAGTAAAACACTTTACGGGATAATTTTTCTATATCAGGCCAATTCAAAAACTGGAGTAAGGAAACCAGTTTCACACCCGGTAGCCTGGCTCTGCAAACTCTGCCCGGAGGGACAAAGGAGGCGGGAGATATTTTCTGAAGAACAGGCAGAACCTCTAAGCGAGACCCTCCGGGCAGAGAAAGGAAGAGCCAAGGGAGACCTCTTTACCCTCTCCTGTTCTGTGTCCAAACTTTGTTGTTGATGATGATGATGATGATGGTGAGGGAGGGGAGAGGCAGCTAGAGCAAAGGAAGCTGCGTGCCTCCATTCTTCTGTGCTTCTGCAGGACAACTGAAAAGAGCAGGAGGAGGAGCATCCCACCACACAAAGCAGCGTCCAGTTTATACGAGTAACCATTTAAAATTGGTGCTTTCAGTCGCCCAGAGTCCCTACTTTCTTGATCCAGAAAACTTCCGACCTTGGCTTGACAGGGTTTCTTTTCAATGGTCAGTGTGCCAGTTTTGCTCAGGCCTTCCTGGCCTGTGCTCCTCCCCCAGCAGTGCCACAGAAGTGAAGAAATCTGTTCCCATCGGGCACTTTGGGCAGGCATTGCAATGACTGCAGCCCCCAGTCTGTGGAATTCACTGAAAGGCGGCCCCCCTGTTACCCTATCTTCTTAGGACTACTTTAAAGGAATCTCAAAGGCAGTCAAAACCATCTCTTGTGGGGAAAAATTAGCTCTGCACTGCTTTAGCTGTGCAAAGAAGACAGGGCAATTAATTAAGGATCGTTAACCCAATGTATACTGAGTCAGGCCGGTCAGAAATCACACAAAGGGATCCAATGAATAGCTTTATTGACTAACAGTAGTTGGTACTTAAGCTCATACACACCCACCCTCATTCAAGGGCTAACAGACTCAGGAAGTGAAAGTAAGAGATTATACTGCGCCTCTCCTGAAGTCTTCTGCTAGAGAGAGAGAGAGACAGGGACCACAACACTGAATCGCCTTTTCTCCTCCTGTGTCCCTTGGTTTTCTGAGTCCCGAGTTTCTGTTCTCTCTAGCCTTAAAACATGGACTATTTGTAGGAAAAAATCTACTTTGAAGGCAAAATCCTTTCCCAGGATAAACAAACAGGGCAGAAGACCAAAACATCTCCACGCCTGGCATTTTTCTGGTATGGGAAGATCATTTAAATAACAGGATCTTCCTCCGCTTTGAAGCTGTGGTCTGGGCATCTGGAGATGGTTTGATAAGGTTTTTGTTACTTTCAGTGCCCAACACTTTTAACTACCTTCAAGTGGACCCCTCAAATGGTCACATACCATTTGTCCATCAGGGCAATATACCATGAGGTCTTTCTGTTGCTACGTGACTGGGGATACTGGCCTGGTCTGGATTTTCTCTTTTTTAAATGTATGGCCGTATCTATTGCCTACGTGCACATCCGAGGGACCTCTCTGGTGGGCTAGGTCAATTTTATATCAAAGTTGTAAACCCTGGGACAGGATTTGGCAAAGAAGGGTAACACCCCTTCTTTAAGAAAGAAACTAAGCCTTGGATTCGCTGTGCCTGCTCATACTGGTTTTTCTCATTCGTGATTCCTTGGAACTTTCAGAAACACCCATTTTTGCTTCACCTCCATCCATGCCACTGGTATAATGTCTTCTAAATTGTCAGAATTTCTCTGCATCAAGAAAGTAATGCCGCAGGAGAGTGAAAACACCGACCCATTCAGAACACTGCATTTTTTTCTGTAAATTTTCTCTAAAGTTCACTAATAGCATTATCGACAACAGGAACAGATAGCTTAACTTTAAATTATGTTCTGCTGTGTTTGACATAAATATGAAATTACTTGAGGATACAGTGCATACATATTCTTTCCCTGCCACCCTTAGAAGCGTTTTCTGTGAATTTTCCTCTACAAACAAGATCTTGCCACAGTTTTGGTGAAATCTTGTCATGAACCCTGAGACCCTGCAGTTTATCAGCCAAGCATTTCACAAGGACACAAGCTTGACAATTATCATAGTTGAAAGTTGAAAGAGACCTCAAGGGCCATCCAGCCCAACCCCTTCTGCCCAACAGGAGCACACGATCCATTCACTCCCCTTGACACATGGCCATCCAGCCTCTGTTTGAAAACCTCCAAAGCAGGAGGAGACTCCACCACACTCCACGGAGGCAGCAGCAGTGGATTCCACTGTCTTTGAACTTCTCTTACCATCAGAAAGCTCTAAGGTTTAGATGGAATCTCTTTTTGAAAAGTTTGGAGCCATTTCTCCGTACTCTCCTAGTCTCTGGAGCAGCAGAAAATAAGCTTACCCGGTCTTCCCTATGACATCCCTTAAAATATTTAAACATGGCTATCATGTCCCCTCTTAAGCTTCCCTTCTCCAGGCTAAACATATCCTGAAGCTCCCTAAGCCGCCTCAGTAGAGGAGTACTATCACTTCTCTTGATCTAGATGCTATACTCATGTTGATACAGCTGAGAATCACATTGGCTTTCTTGGCTGTTGCATCACACTGCTGACTCATTTTCGTCTTGTAGTCTACGAAGACTCCTAGATCCCTTTCCTAGGTACTGTGGTCAAGCCAAGTGACACTCATCTTATATTTGTGCATTTCAATTTTTCTGCCCAAGAGTGTTACCTGACATTTCTTCCTGTTAAAATTCATTTTGTTAGCCTTGGCCCAGCTCTCCAATCTGTTAAGGTTATTTTGAATTCTGATCCTGTCCTCGGGGGTGTTAGAGTTTCCAGGGGCCACGCTGTACTCTGAGGACATCAAAGGGAGAAGCGAGGCCCACACGAGGGCAGCTACGTAACTTCAGGGCTTTAGGCAAATAAAACCAGCAGAGTCAAAAAAACAGAGTCCATGCTAAAAGCATATTGTCAAGAACTGTCCTACTGTTTATTGCATACAGCATAGTTAACCATTTGTAGCATACTGGTATCAGAAAGGCAGGACAAAATCCATTAGACTTCTCTGTGCCCAGCCGTGACACAGAGAGGAAAAATGCAGTCAGTAAAAAGACCAAACGGAGGAGATGGGGGAGAGAAGAAAGAGAAAGAGAGAGGATTCTCTCACTGACATTATAGGCTCTGTGTGGCTGCTTAACCAAAACATTCCGGCATTCCCACAGAGAGAAGCCAGGTGTTTTATTATCAGCCGTCTGGGCCACGCTGTCTTGCTAGTTCCAAGGCTGAAGAGGCAGAGCAGATACAGTACAGAAATCACGTAGCTGTCTCTTAGACAGGAGACTGGAAGACCTGGTATCTTAACAAGCTACACCTGCTAATTTGGTGTCACCTGCAAAGTTGATAAGACCACCCTCTATTCCCTCATCCAAGTCACTGATAAAGATGTTGAATAGCACTGGCCCAGAACAGAGCCCTGTGGCACCCCAATAGCGACTTCGCTCCAGGATGAAGAGGAGCGATTGGCAAGGAACACCTTTGGGTTCAGAGAGTCAAAAAATCAACAGATTCATACCACTTGGCACTAAAAAGATTCAGGCAAAGCATGTATGACTCCTACCTTGTGTTATCTTTTTCAGTTGTTCCTTCAGCAACCATGTACCCCAAAGACCCGGTAGAGCTGGGGGACCCCAACGTGCTGATCTGCTTCGTGGACAAGTTCTCCCCTGCAATGCTGGACATCACTTGGCTGAAGAACGGGGAGGAGGTCTCTGAGGGGGTGCAGGAGACGGGCTTCTACCCCAGTGCAGACAACACCTTGCGCAAGTTCTCCTACCTGCCCTTTATCCCAGAGGATGGAGATTTCTACAGCTGCCGAGTGGAGCACTGGGGTCTCCAAGAGCCTCTGACCAAGATCTGGTGTAAGTCAGCAGGATCCTGCCTCTTGCCTCTTTACTTTTGGATTCAGAAATTGAGATTCTGAACACCCCCAAGAAACTGAGTCCTCACCCCACCCTGTAGTCATATGCCCTCCAAACTCATGCCAAATGTCCAGTTTGGGTTCACAACCACAGGCTCCATGCCACAACACAAAAAGCAGGTGCTGAAACACAACATGTGAGTTCATAGTTAATGCACCAAATGAAATATATAAACCAGCATTGTTGAATGCCATACAAACCAGGTAGGCTTTTAATGAACTTTTGTGGGCCATAAATCCCAAGGGTATTGCTAACACCTCAACTGTGAAAAGGATTTTCCCATAGCGGGAGCACTGAAAATCATGAGGACATAACGTACAGTAAAATAATCCCTGTTGCACCTGAAGTGGCACCCCAAGTCTGGCAATACCCCCAAGTTTTGTGGCACTACCACGATCAAAAAGCTTTGCTTTGTACAGGCTTTTCTGGACTGAGGCCTGGGTCAGTCAGCAGAACCACGGTGTGTAGCCTCATTTGACAAAGTTCCCCATGACATTCTTGCAAAGAAGCTAGTAAGATGTGGGCTGGACAGGGCTACTGTCAGGTGGGTTTGTAACTGGTTGACTGACCGTACCCAAAGGGTGGTCACCAATGGCAGATTCTCATCCTGGAGAGAAGTGACTAGTGGGGTGCCACAGGGTTCTGTCCTGGGTCCGGTGCTGTTCAATATCTTCATTAATGACTTGGATGAAGGAATAGAGGGCACGCTGATCAAATTTGCAGATGACACCAAATTGGGAGGGGTTGCTAATATGCCTGATGACAGGATCAAAATTCAAAAGGACCTGGACAGATTGGAGAGCTGGGCCAAGGCTAACAAAATGAATTTCAACAGAGAGAAATGTAAGGTCCTACACTTAGGCAGAAAAAATGGTATGCAGAAATATAGGATGGGGGACACGTGGCTGGCTAACAGTACGTGTGAAAGGGATCTAGGAGTCTTCATAGACCACAAGCTGAACATGAGTCAGCAGTGTGATGCGGCAGCCAAGAAGGCCAACGCAATTCTTGGTTGCATCAATAGGAGTATAGTGTCTAGACCGAGGGAGGTATTGGTACCACTCTATTCTGCTTTGGTTAGACCTCATCTTGAGTACTGCGTCCAGTTCTGGGCACCCCAATTCAAGAAGGATACGGATAAGCTGGAGCAGGTCCAGAGGAGGGCAACCAAAATGGTGAGGGGCCTGGAAGCCATGCCCTATGAGGACAGACTTAGAGAGCTGCGTCTGTTTAGTCTGCAGAAGAGAAGGTTGAGAGCGGACATGATAGCCATGTTTAAATATTTGAAGGGATGTCATGTCGAGGAGGGAGTGGGCTTGTTTCTCCTGCTCTTGAGACCAGGACAAGGAGCAATGGATGCAAGCTGCAGGAGGGGAGATTCCGCCTGAACCTCAGGAGGAATTTCCTGACGGTCAGGGCTGTCTGGCAGTGGAATGTGCTGCCACGGAGTGTGGTGGAGTCTCCTTCTTTGGAGGTTTTTAAGCGGAGGCTGGATGGCCACTTGTCGGGAGTGCTTTGAGAGTTTTCCTGCATGGCAGGGGGTTGGACTGGATGGCCCTTGTGGTCTCTTCCAACTCTACATTTCTATGATTCTATGATTCTATGATTCTATAGAATAGAATCATGGGTTCCAGACCCTTCACCAATTTGGTCGTTCTTTTCTGGACATGTTCCAGCTTGTTTATATCCTTCTTGAATTGAGCTGCGCGGAACTGGACACAGGATCCCAAATGAGGCCTAACCAATGCTGAATAGAGTGGTACCATTACCACCCTCGATCTAGACACCATACTTCTATTGATGCAACCAAGAATCGTGTTGGCCTTCTCTGCTGCTGCATCACACTGCTGACTCATGTTAAGCTTGTGATCTACGAAGACTCCTAGATCCCTTTCACACATACTGCTACCCAGCCACGCATCTCCCATCCTATATTTGTGCATTCCATTTTTTTCTGCCTACATTTCTCTCTGTTGAAATTCATTTTGTTAGCTTTGGCCCAGCTGTCCAGTCTTCCAAGGTCATTTTGAGTTTCGATCCTGTCCTCTGAGGTATTAGCAACCCCTCCCAATTTGGTGTCATCTGCAAATTTGATCAGCATGCCCTCCGCTCCTTTATCCAAGTCATTGATGAAGATGTTGAATAGCACTGAGCCCAGGACAGAACCCTGCGGCACCCCACCAGTCACTTCTTCCAGGATGAAAAGCTGCCATTGGTGAGGAGCACTCTTTGGGTTCGGTCGGTCAATGAATTACAGATCCACCTAACAGTAGCACCATCCAGCCCGCATTTTACTAGCTTATTTGCAAGAATGTCATGGGGAACTTTGTCAGAGGCCTTAGTGAAGTCAAGATATGCTATATCCACAGCATTCTCTTCATCTATCAAGCTTGTAACTCTCCTGTAAAAAGAGAGAAGATTAGTCTGGCATGACTTATTTCTGAGAAATACATATTGACTTTTAGTGATGATGGTATTGCTTTCTAAGGCCCTTTTCGTGCAGCATTTTCCATGCGAAAGAGGGCCTGGAGCGTCACACGATTGTAAGGAGCAATCTGCACAACACACTCAAATTTGCACGACGCTCTAGGGGCCGGCAGCAGCCGATCGCGCACCTTTTCATGTTTCGCTAGAAGCTGAAAATGGTGTGCGATCGCACATTGCTTCCGGGCCCTGCACTCACTTACCTGGCATGCAGAGCCTCTGGAGCCGGGCTGGTCACGCTTCCTGCCGCAGTGCAGCCTGGGAAGGTCCCACGCTGCACTGCGGAAGGAAGAGCGGGGCTCTCGCACAAGCAGGCAGCTCGTGCAGAGCTGAAGCAGCAGGGAAGGGAGAGTCTCTCGGCAGAGGCTGCGTGTGTGATCCCCACACCCCAGCACTGGAAAAAGGTAAGGTGCGGAAAGGGCCGAAGTAAATACAAATTGACTGTTTAATGATTTGCTCTAGGATCTTTCCAGGTATTGATGTCAGACAATTATCTGACGCCTCTATTTCCCCCTTTTTGGAGATCGGGACAACATTTGCCCTCCTCCAGTCTGCTGAGACTTCTCCTGTTCTCCAAGAGTTCTCAAAGATTATTGTGAGTGGTTCTGAAATGACTTCTGCCAGTTCTTTTAATATGCTTAGATGTAATTCATCTGGCCCTGGAGACTTGAATTCATCTAGTGTAGCCAGGTATTCCCATACTACTTCTCTTCGTATTCTGTGCTGCATTTCCTCCATTTCCCCACCTGCTCCCCACCCCCCAGGCTTAGTATCTCTATCCTTTTTGGGAGAAAACTGAAGCAAAGTAGGTGTTGAGTAGTTCTACCTTTTCTCTTCCCCTTGTTAATACTCAACAATCTTCTCCATGCAGCGACTCTATCATCTCCTTTTTTTTCCTTTTGCTGCAGACATATCTGAAAAAGCCATGAGTCAGATGTTAAGTGTCTGAATCTTGGACATACAAGTGAAACTCTCTTTCCCTGCTTGATGGTTTATCAGATAAGAGGAGGTGGGTGAGCCTGAACACAGAGGAACAGACTGTACCACCTGAATTGGTGGACCTGTCCTACCTTCTCTCAGCCATGGAAACCCACTGGGTGACCTTGGGCAAGAATGTTGCACCAAAATATAGCAGAGATTGCTCACACAGCTTTGGAAGCATGTCCAGCAGCAGAGAATAACTTAGCAGCAATGCACTGTAGCCAGGAAAAACTCACCCATGCCAATTGTTCTCTTCCATCAAGGAGGCATTTTATTCTTCAGTTACAATGTGTACATATTTACAAGAATCTCCAGAAGGCATTCCAGCATCTCTCAGCTTGCTCTTTCTGACAGAGCCTCCGGCAGATACGCCAGGCACTGTGTGCAACTTGTTGGCTAGCACTCAGCTACATTTATACTCACACTAGCTGATGCAATCCTGCCAGATTTTGCATCCTCCCCACACCTGATGCAACCTTCTCCCGTGATTGCTCATCAACATGACTCAGTATCTCAGCTAAAGTCACATGGCTCTCCACAGGTGCACATAATGACCTACATCACAAAGTATTTTCTACAGGTTTGGTCCAACATTTTCTTGACAATTCCCCTCCAAAATACCTTTGATGTGAAAAGCCAGTATTTTTTTTCCAAAACAATATACCTTTCCAGCCCCGATTCCCGCACCATCTATTCATGCTTTGTGGCTGGTAATGGTTTCAAGAGGATGTCTGCTGTGTTATTCTCAGACTCGCAGTACTGTAATCTAATTAGCCCCTCCTGCACTAATTGTCTTATGTTTTGATACCTCACTGCCAATACTTGCTTTTGTTCTTCAGGTTTTCCATCTCTGCCATGACTATACAAGCTTGTGAATCCTCATTCACTGTAACTGGGCTTTTACATTCCTCCCCAACATCCTCTTGCAACTGTCTGATCCACTGTAGCTCTCCCACTACCTCCGACAGTGCAGCGAATTCTGCTTCTGTTGTGCTCAGTGCCACGCAACTTTGTTTTCTAGATCTCCACGTGATCAGACTGTCAGCGTACTTAATTACTAAACCAGTAACAGACTTCTTGTCAACCTCTGAAGCAAATGAGCTGTTTATGTGACACTCCATGCCTGCTTCACTGTCTTCCACCTTTAGGCACAAGTCTCTGGTTCCCTTTAAGTACCTTACCACTCTCTTGAGTGCCGCCCAATCTACCATTCTAGGCTTTGCAACTCTCCTGCTTAGTACACTCACAGCATAACCAATGTCTGGTCTTGTATGATTGGCTACATACATCAAGCTACCTATAACCAAATGGTACAGATCAGGTTTACTAAATAACTGTTCATACTCCAGCTTTGGATAGTCTACAGTCAAGGGTGTATTTGTAACTTTGGCAAATTCAAGACCACACTTCAGCACAACTTGATCTCTCTTCCTTTTCTGGCTAAGATACACCGTGCCATCCTGTGTTCTGTCTACTTCGGCACCAATGTACTGCTTGAGACGTCCTAACTCTTTTAACTTAAACTTATTCTCAAGCTGTCTCTGTACATTCTGTATCACTCCGGTGTCTTTCGCTACCACGCACAGGTCATCTACATAGATTACCAGTATCACACCCTCTTTTCCAGTGCCTCTGGTATAAATACAAGCATCAGCCACACTCCTGTGAAACCCTAGTCTGCACAATTCTTTGTGAACACACTGGTTCCAACATCTGGCTGACTGTTTCAAACCATAGATGGCTTTCCTTAGCCTGTACACTTTGTCACCTCCTGTACTTGCATATCCAGGTGCCTGTTCCATGTACACAAGTTCTTCAAGTTTGGCATTCAGATAAGCTGTTTCAAAATCAAAATGCCTAACTTCCAGGCCACGTGTCACAGCCAAAGCCAATACTACCCTTAAGCTTTCAGGTTTGGCTGTGGGTGAAAAGGTTTTATCAAAGTTTTCCAATCTCTGTTGTGCAAATCCCCTTGCAATTAGTCTGGCCTTATGTTTTACACTGCCATCCGGCATACTCTTCCTTTTGTATGCCCGTTGACAATCAACCACCTTGTGGTCCCTGGGTCTCTCTACCAATTCAAAAACTTGTTGCTCAATCATGGACCCAAACTCGGCATCCATGGCCTCATTCCTGAGCTCTTGCTCCTCCTTTGAGGATCTTAACATGTCCTCAAAGCTTTCTGGCTCCTCTCCAGCAACCAAACAAGCTCTGGCTTCATGGATGACAAACCTCTCAGGGGCTTTTCTGACTGTTTTAATCCTCCTAGGAATGATGGTCTCAAACCTTGACAGGCCATCATCACTACTAGACTCTCTAGTCACCCCCTCCACTTCTGGCTCCAACATGAAGTAAGGCATTTGCTTAACACTGGCACACAACATCCCGTTAATGACATGGCTGGCAGCAAGAATAGCCTCTGCTCACAATCCGGGAGGCGATCTGGAGTCTAGCATCATGCAGTCTTTCATCTGTTGCCACACTCCAATTCTGCACTCCGCCAGCCCATTCTCTGCTGGTGTGTACAGATTAGTGGCTTTATGCTGTATGCCTTTCCTTCTGAGCCAACTCTGAAATTTGGCATTACAAAACTCGCCACGACGGTCCGTATTGAGTCATGAGACTTTGTAGGGAAATTGCCTCTCCACCACACTTACCCAGTCTCTAAATTTCTCAAAGGCCTCATCTTTTGTTTTCAATAGGAACACATACCCGTACCTGGTGTGCCTATCCACAATCACAAAGATATACCTGAACCGTCCCTCGCTCTCAGGAAAAGGTCCTGCCAAGTCAGCATGCACCACTTGGAAGGGCCTGTGGGTGGCAATCTTGCTCTCCTTTGGCACAGGAAAGGATTTTACTTTTGCTTTCTTGCAGACTGAAAAGTCAAGAAATTTGGTGCATTTTTTGACTTTCAGGTCTGGGCATACCCTTGCCAATTGTTCCAGCCCTCCAAAATTTGCATGACCCATTACCCGATGCAAATGATGGCAACAATTGTCATGTAGGGGGACATTTGCAATAACACTGGATGTTTGGGAACTCTTAGCATTTGGCAACATCAAATATAGTCTGTTCTGCTTCACACCCTTAGCACAGACTCTCCCACCATAGCTTATCATGCAGTTATTCGCCCTGAACACTAACTCATACCCTTCATCCGCTAGGCATGACACGCTGAGTATACAATGTTCTAAACCTTCTGCGCACAACACATTTTCAAACTTTTTCCCCAGACAGGGAACAAACGCAGACCCCAAGTAGGACACTTGAGAGTCGTCTCCGTCAGCCATGCTAACAGAGCGCACAGGAGCTCTTCTAGCATTCCTCAGCAGGCTCCTGCCATTCACCATATGATGGGTGGCTCTGCTGTCACAACAGACTGCTCCTTCTGCTGCAGCTGCCACAGCACAGGTGCTGGCATTCTTCCTCCGGACTCCAGGCCTCTGGTTGTCCTTGTCTCCGGACAACGTGGCTTTACAGTCCCTTTTGATATGTCCCTGCTTGCCGTACTTGAAACACCGCCTGGCAACGCTGCACTCTGCAGTTTCCTTCCCCTTGGGTGAAGGCTTGTGCTGGCTGTTCTCTGCTTTCCTCTCAGAAGCACGCTTTAAATCATCCTGGGCTGTAAAATCTCACCTGTCACGTTCCTCCAGCACTCGTGAGATGACTAAATCAAGGGATAAGTCTCTTTCTCTGAAACTTTGCAGGTTATACAGAATAAAGTCCCACTCTTTACTCAAACTGCTTAGGAGGATATGACATTTTTGAGCCTCATCAAAGTCCGTATCTCTGTCAGCCAATCCGAGGAACAAAGACTTCATGGTATCCAGATGGGCTTTCACGTCTCCCCCTTCTTCCAGCTTTGTGTTGTAAAGCTTCCTCGTCCACAGCAGGAATCCCAGTGATGAATACGCCTCAGCGCTCAGCGCGTCCCACACATCAGCTGCGGCTGGCTTACCACACCCATGGATGAGCTGGCTTGGCTCCAAGGTCAGGATAATGGTCACTCTGGCAAGCTGACCTGCTGCGCTCGCAGCTGCATCTTTAGGTGGGTGCTCCACCACAGCTCATAAATTCTCCCTGACCAGCAAACTCTGGATCATAAGATTCAACGTTTGATAGTTGTGGTCAGTTAGCTTCTTGAACCCCAGTGTGGTCGAGGTAGTGGCTGCCAAACCGAAAGCAAAAACAAAACCTCTGGCAGCTCTGCCTGAATTTACAACATGGAAGATCTTGTGGGTGTAGAAACAAAACCAAAACGCTGGCCAGGCAAAACAAAACAGCTGCTTAACTCTGCTGCAGAAAAAATCCTTCCACTTGGCTTTTAACTCCTTAACACACCGGAGCTGTTCCAGCCGAGACTCTGAGCCAAAGTTGGACTGAAACACTCTCTCATCCTCAGAGGAAGGCCATAGCAAGAAAGGCTTTGGGGAGACAGTTTGGTGTCCTGGTTTGAGTGTTGGATTAGGACTCTGGAAAACTTGGGTTTGAGTCCCCCCTCAGCCACGGAAGCCCAGACCTTGGATAAATCGGCCTCAGAGGAAGGCAGGTGTGGCAAATCTCTTCAAAATTAAAGATCTGCCTAAGAAAACCAAGAAAAGAGGCAGAGAACCTGAGGGCACATAACATGGGAGACAGCGTGGTGTAACGATTTGCGTTTTAGACCAGAGGGAGGGAGGGCTACGGAATTTGGACTGAGAGCGACAATCAGGAGCTGGCTGGCCCGTCCGCAGAGGCAAAGAGGAAGTGGCGTTCTGAACAAACGGGTTCTCTCTTTCATTTTTGCAGGGTCCTTCAGAGACTTCCTCTCCTCCTCTGGGCCCCCATCCTGACTCCCCAGCCCAGCCCAGCCCCTCCTGTGCCTTTTCCAAGAAGACCCCCCGTTTTCTGAGAAGAGCCCCCCGCTGCTCTGCTGCCCCGGCCAATCCGGTGACAGAATGTGTTTGGCGTCACCAGTTGCCGGCAGACTCTGCCGGGAAGGAGGGAGGCAGCGGGACTTAGAGCTCAGAGCTCAGAAACAGCCAACAAGGGCCCTCTGTGTGGGTGTCTCCGTGCATGCCTCCAAGTCGCCTGGCTACCCATGGCGACCCTATGACTCGCACAGGGTTTTCTTAGGCAAGGAATCTCACTTAGAGGGGGGCTTGCCAGCTCCGCCTTGTGAAACAGAGCCTCCAGCATTTGGTATTCATTGGCGTCTCTGCACACTAACCGGGCCGGC